>JBBPBX010026408.1:22621-38129 GCA_038048925.1 Garcialebias charrua | reverse complement strand
GGGGGGGCCACACGCGGGTGGCGCACGGTGGTGGACGTGGGGCGGGGGGCCACGCGCGGGTGGCACACGGTGGTGGACGTGGGGCGGGGGGGGGTTTGAAGCCGCTTTATTTTAATTAAACCAATATGTGTCGTTATATTTAATTGTTTTTAAACTCAAAATATATTCTAAATAACGAAATATGAAGTTATTAGTGGAGAAAAGGCCGTCTGGATAACAGTGGACCGACTCCTCGTAAACTATACGACAGCTCTGGACCACACGTAAATTTTGTTCGTATCTGAATAAAATCTTAGGATACGAAAACATTGTTGAATGCCACAAATGATCCTAAATCACTCGTACGCACAGCTTAAGAACAAATCTGTGCGTACGAACGGTTCTTGCACGAGGTCCATTGAGAATAAATAATTTATTCTCGGCAGGACCATCATCTTTACTGAGGCAACTCTTCCCATGAGGGAAATGGGTAGAGATTTCCATCTAGTGAAATCGTCTTCAATTTTCTTTAAAAGTAGTATATGATTTAATTTTATTGTCTTCTAATCTATGAGAAATCTTAATGCCCAAGTGTGTAATGTTACCTGATTGTAGTTTTTCATTTAAAGAGGTATTAAACACACAATTTATTGGGAGAGCTGTAGATTTTGACCAATTTATAGAATAATCAGAAACTTGTGAGAATGAGTTTATTAATTTGATAACATTAGATATAGTTTTCTGACTTTTGAAGAAAAAGTAAAACATCATCAGCATAAAGACTAATTTTGTGTTCTATATTTTTACACTGTATGCCTTTAATATCAGCAGTTTGCCTTATTGCTGCTGCTAGAGATTCAATAAACATAGCAAATAATGCGGGTGAAAGAGGGCATCCCTGTCTTGTGCCCCTCTCTAAACAAAAGCTTGAAGATATTTGATTATTTGTCCTGACACATGCTTTTGGTTAGTTATATAATATTTTTAACCAATTAATAAAATAGTTTCCAAATCCAAATTTAATCGAGGTAGCATATAAAAAATTCCAATTTACTCTATCGAATGCTTTCTCTGCATCGAAGGATAAGATAGCTGTTTCAATATTTTTACTATATGAATACTCTATTAAATTATATAATCTGCGAGTGTTTGTAGTTGAGTGTCTTCCTTTTATAAATCCAGTTTGATCTGGATGAATAATGAAAGGAGTTTTCCTCTCTAATCTTTTAGAGAGGGCTTTACAACTAATTTTTACATCAACATTAATAAGAGAGATTGGACGATAACTTGTAGGCAATATTGGGTTCTTGCCTGATTTTAAAAGGAGACTAATGTTGGCTGAGTTCATATGTGTTGGAAGCCTACCATTTTCTTCTGATTCTAATAGCATTCTGTAAAATATTAGTTCCAATATATTCCAAAATTCTTTATAAAATTCTGCTGGATAGCCATCTGGACCAGGAGATTTTTTTATTTGGCTTTTTTTTTAATGGCTTCATGGAGTTCGGCTGATGTTAATGGTGAGTCCAGTTCTGATGATTGACTACTATTTATTTTGGAAGTGTTACTCTATCCAAGAATTCATTTATATCCGCATCTGTTGGATTTTTGAAGTGTATAGATTTTTATAAAAATCTCTAAAAACACTGTTTACTTTTCCCTCATAATAAGTTATGTTTCCATTTGTGTCTTTAATACCGTAGATCACATATGTCAAAGTGGCGGCCCCCGGGCCAGATCCGGCCCGCGAAGCAATTATTTATGGCCCCCTGGATGATATTTAATAACTATTAGATCCGGCCCGCAAGTCATAGCCGCCCGCTGGTGTTTTGCACACAGCACGGAGTCGATCAAACTACGGAATGGATTTTCTGAACGGAGTCGTGTCTCATGAACCCAGAGTAATGAGACCCGCCTCAAATTCAGGAAATCCATTCCATAGTTTGCAGCCAGCTCCAACGTGCAGACTCGGTGAGTAGCATTTTAGCTAACAGTTAGCCAACTGTTCATCGTAACATGTCCGGTGTGTGGATGTATTTTCACTAAACACCACAAGACAGCAATGTCCAATGTCTGCAGATTCATAGTGCCACTTTAAACCGCACTCAAGTTAGTTCAGCGGGACGACACTCTCGCTGAACCGAGCAGTACAAGCCAGCCGCGCGTCCCGGTCTCGGATCATTCAGCCTGTCCCTCATTCGAGCTCCATGTCTTCAGCTGTGTTTTTTTTCTTGTTCAACCACTGCCAGCTGCGTCTACTCCGACCTGATAATCTCGTAGGAGGGACAAGTTGACAGCGACTGACCGAAATCAGAGCTCCTCAGACTGAATAATAAAAACACAGCTGAAGCTTGGAGCTCAATGTTCACCGAGAAGTTGCTGAACTTCATCATAATTAATGACCAACAACAATATTAATTAAAAATCCCAAGACAGCTGTATGCCTAATCATTCAACCTTTATTTAGGCAGGTAGCTCTGCTCATGAAGTCACTGCAGCTTGCACAAGTGGTTTCATTATTCATCAGCAGTCAGAGCAGAGATCAACTTTCAGCTACATTTGCACCCCTCCTCAAAAATGGCTAAATGTAAGGTGGACACAGAGAACAGGGGTTTCAAGCCAGGTGGGAGGCAGACTACATGTTCAAATCCTGAGGATTTCCTCAGCTCAGAGCCTAACCCTGAACATTGATGATCTTGTACAAAGATGAGACACCTCAAGTATCAGGCTCAGCCTCAGATAAGTGAGCATCACAGAGCTGTAACAAATTTTCAGTTTTTAATTCAGTTAAATTTTTACATTTGTTTCTACAAGACGTGATTTTTCTTTGAAGGAAGTATTGTTTTGGCTGTGTGCCATAGATTTTTGTATTTTATTTTATTGTATTTTATTTATTTATATTTACTTTTCATTTGAATGGACTCGGGGACAGAGCCATGAGAAAGAATACAACTGATTTGATTTATTTTCTTATTTTCCCATTTGAAAGCGGTGATCAGTAGAGCTGCACAATAATGCATTTTCAGTTTATAATGCATGCACTTTTATTTATGCATTTATCTTGAAATTAAGAAACATATATATATATTGGAAAGAAAGATTGTTGGGGAATTAAGAGGAACCCCTAACGCAGGGAGAAAAAAAAAAAGCCGAAAAAAAAATATATATATATATTTTTAAAACAATTAAATTTTTTGCTGTTTGCCTGTTGAAAAAAAATGTTTTCACTTGAAATTACTGACAGATCCATAAGAAAATATTGTTTTATTCATTTAATCCTTAAATAATAGATGGTCTGTTAGGTCTTGGTTCAATAGGCTATGTGAAATCATTTCAATATGAACATTGAACCAGTCCGGCCCTTGGCTTGTAGCAAAAAAAAAATTTTTGGCCCTTGGTGTATTTGACTTTGACAACACTGCCGTAGATAGATGTTTTTTCTTTGTTTAACTTGAGTTGGTTCGCTAAAAAGCTCCCTGATTTATTACTGTGTTCAAAATGTTCTAATCGAAGCCTTTGTACCAAGAATTTGTTTTTCTTGTCAATGAATTCATTTAGTTCTAATTTTAACTTGCATAGTTTTTTTTGTATATCCTCTCCTTGTATACCTTCTAGTAATTTTATGGATTTTTCTAATTCCTCAATATGTTTATTTTCTTTTTTCTTTTTATTTGTTGAATAGGATACAATTTTTCCTCTCATAACTGTCTTCCCAGCCTCCCAAAGTGTACATGCTGATGTTCCTGGCAAGTCATTAAACTCTAAATACATGGGCGTAGCCAGGGGGGGTTCGCCCGGTTCGAACGAACCGCCCACTTTGCCTATGAAGTCCCGTCTACAACTCCCACGAGATTGTGAGGTGAAGACGACGTTCACTCTGTCCTAGCTTGGAAGGCAAAACGGTGGATTCAAAACAACAAACAAACGGTGGATTCAAATGGTAAAATTACATTGTGGTTTTTGATTCAACTGTTCATTTGTGTATTTTAAGTAGTACTGTTTGATATTAGAGAGATTAGAAGTAGGACATGTTTTTATAAGATATGGGATAATGCTAAAACATGCTAAAGCTAAGCTAAGTAGCAACGATTTTCGCCACGTTTTTTTCCCCTTGTTTTTGTCTATTTCCGCCATGTTGGAAACAGTAATTTATCTGAAATTAGTACCAGTACGGCCCCATTCTATCCCTAAAGCTGAGTTTACAGTGATAGGACAGATAGTTACTCACAGGAAGCCTGAAATGGAGCGTCCATGTTTTTCTAAACAAACGCTACAGGCCTCAGGCCTAGTTTGGACAGGATACAAGTACTACAATAACTTAGCAGTCTTGAATATAATATATTTGGTGAAAAATAAATGTTTGGTTAAATTTTCAAAAGAACTAGCATTCAGAAAAACTGTTTTTGTACGTAAGACAAGTAAAAAAAAACATTTTCAAATAGAAACCCAAAATGTCTTAGCAGGTCTTACAAAATTGTTTACTACATACTAAATATTATGTTAAACTGTTTTTCAGGTTTCTGTGCTGGATACCAGCAACATGGGTAGGTGCAAGCAGAAGGACAGAGAGGAAAAGAGCAACCGAAGGTTGTGCTTCAATGTACAACTTTGTTTCAAAGAAACAGAGAGTTCCAGGTAAAATAAATAATTAAAGCAGATCTTGTAAAATAGATTTTGTCAATAATGTCTTAGAATGATTTCAGGAACAAATGGTTTCTTATTTAGAATGTATTTCTGTAAATTCTTTTAGCTAAATATTAAATCTTTTGATATAATTATTTAAATGCTAAAAGTGTCTAAAAAATATTCTAAAATCTCATTCACGACGTGTCATTTGTTCGTGATTTAGATGAAGACAGTGCAAGTTTGATGTGTACCAGTGCTTCGAATGATGAAGATGGCTGCCTCCATGCTGACAGAAGTAACGATGATCAGCTGAAAACGTAGTGCACAGGTCAGTATAAAAACCTGTAATTTCTGAATGTTGTATTGTGTACAATTAAATGTATATCATTATGTAAATAATAAAACTTGCTAAAAATTCTAACGTCTTAGTCACATGTCGTATATTGTTGATTTAGATGAAGACAGTGCAAGTTCTGACATGGTGTGTACCAGTGCTTCGAATGATGAAGATGGCTGCCTCCATGCTGACAGAAGTAACGATGATCAGCTGAAAACGCAGTGCACAGGTCAGTATAAAAACCTGTAATTTCTGAATGTTGTATTGTGTACAATTAAATGTATATCATTATGTAAATAATAAAACTTGCTAAAAATTCTAACGTCTTAGTCACATGTCGTATATTGTTGATTTAGATGAAGACAGTGCAAGTTCTGACATGGTGTGTACCAGTGCTTCGAATGATGAAGATGGCTGCCTCCATGCTGACAGAAGTAACAACGATCAGCTGAAAACGCAGTCCACTGACACAGGTCAGTAAAAAAAGCTGGAAGCAGATGTATAGATCTATTACTGTAGATATATTAAGTAGATATATTTTTCACAGGTCCACAAGTGTCTTCATATGACATTGGAAAGGTCATACAAGCCACCATGAGCCACGCTGAAATAGTTGAGGCTATTAACAACATGTCACCTGGGGACATATCAAACCTGGAAGCTCAGTTTTCTTGTAAGAATTTTACTCTTATGAAGATTTACAAACATCTAACTACTTGACTCTGTAATTGGATATGCCATCTGTTTGCATGTTGTTTGAACATGTTAAACTAAATACACTCATGATCTCTAACTCCAATTAAGCAATTTATTTTTAAAAGGAAAATTGTTGTCAACTTGCACTTTTGATACTTTTTATTTTATATACATATTTTGAAGGTTTTACAACTTTTTTGTTTTTCCCCAGACTATTAGCATTTTTGTTTTCATACATGTTTTTCTTTTATCAATAACAAGCCAGGATTTTTATTCAGCCTTTTTATTCAGCCTTTGCAGTGCTCCCTCTGGTGGAGATACATTATACAGGCAGACACACTTGACTCCTTTTAATCAGCCATCACTCCTGTGTTCCAGTGGCATTTTCTGTTAGCCAGTCAATCAATTTGATGAACATATTTTCTTTTCATTTTGAAACTAATTTGACTACATAAGTGTGAGCTTTCTTGTAAAATACATGTTAATTGCTTGACCCAAAACTTTTAAACAATTGTGTACATATTACAGAGGTCAGCATACAAATAAAAATCTAATAAATTAATTTAAAAAAAATTACATATAACTTAAAAAATTACATATAAAACTTGAAACTTAAATATGTTTCTTACAAAGTTTCTTTTTTGTACTTAGCTCTGTCTGCCACAGCTAGCTCCTTGTTGGGACTTGTGCCATCTGTGATCTGCAATCGTCATCTGGACACCACAGAGATTGTGAGCATGTATGCCGAAGACCTACCCAGTCCAGAACTTGTTGACCAAGAGATTAAAAGGTGGAAGTTGAAGTAAGTTATTTTGAAGTTAAGCACCTGAGAAGCCCATTTTAGAAATTGAATGTTACAACATTACTATACAGAACATTTTTGTTTTAATAATTGTTCTGCTAGGTACGGCAGAGTGTCTGAGTCACAGAGGCCGAACACCCCTGCAGGTTCCATTAAAGAGTGTGACCGAGACCTTTACCCCAACCTGCACGTCCTACTTCAACTGGCCTGCACACTGCCTGTGACCTCCTGCGAATGTGAGCGCAGTGCCAGTGCCCTTCGTCGCTTGAACAGCTACATGCGGGCATCAATGACGAAGGAGAGTCTCTCATCACTGGCACTACTTCACAGTCACTACAGCAAACACATTGACCTTGAGAGCGTTGTTGATGTGTTTGCAAACAAACACTCAAGGAGGATGGAGCTGGACTCACTTGTCTATCCAGAGACATAAGCTGTTGGACAAAACTGTCTTATGCATTGTAAATAAAGGTTTTGCAAAACTACATTTGTCTTGAGAAATTTTAATGTTACTCTAGGGGTCTGCAACCTTTTCGATCCAAAGAGCCATTTCTGCTCCTTTATTCACTAAATTAAACATGTCCGGAGCCACAACACCTGCTGCAACTGGGATTCTCAACAGGTGGCCCACGGACCACTTTAAGTTTGTTGGAGGACATTTTTCTGGCCAGCAGGAATGACTTTATAAAAATAAAAATATCTAATGATTTTTAACATTTACTGATATTTTTACATTTTAAGATAAAATAAATGACAACATTCTTGTAAAGAAGGAAAAATAAATATAGTTTGCCCAGTTTCTAAAAACAAAAACAAACTATGCAGGCTATGTGATTTTTTTTTTTTAAACTAGAAAAATTAAAGCATAAATTGAAAGTATGTTTAACTCCTTGTAATGTAGGAAAACTGCTAAAACTAACCCTTCCAGTTGTTATAAGAACCAATAAAATTCAGTTTTGTCAGTTTTGGTCAAAGCTTGAAAGAGCCGCTGCAGAGGGACCAGGCTGAGCCGCAGGTTGCAGACCCCTGGCCTAGTGTCAATTGTTTTTGTGTGAATTGTATTGTATTTTTCAATTCATTAATTTAATTGATAAAAAAAACAATGTCTAACCACAAAGCAAAGTAAAAAGATTATTTTTGCAGTTGAAGTTATATTATTTGTTGTGGGGTTAGTTTGTATTTATGTTAAGAGTTAAGGAGTGGTACTGTGCCTTTAAGAGGATGACGTCATTCGTTCTTCGGTGGTATTTTTTTTTCCTCTGTGTATGTTCGGGCGGGACTCGGAGTACCGTGTCTCTGGGAAGACTGGACGCACATCCCCTCTGTGTGTTGCTCTTTCTCCACTAACAAAAACCACCTATTGGTAAGATTTACTTCACACAGCATTGTTTTAACTAGCTAGCTAATTAGCTTGTTTACACGTTTGAAGTAACGTGTTCCACCGCCAATGAACCAATCAGAGGTCCATTTTTTCTTCAAACGAACCGCCCCTGATAAAATCCTGGCTACGCCACTGCAATACAATGTCCATTCTTTTTTAAAATATTCTATAAATTCTTCATCTTTTAGCAGTGAGGTATGTTACATTTTAGTACAAATACTGTACTGTACACACTGTCTATGACAAAGTTTTCTTTTTCTACTTTACAGAAGAGTGAAGGGCCGAGATCCATCCAGAGATAAGATCGTACACCTGGGTCCAGTCTCAGATCCTAGACCTAGTTCTAGTCTTGGATTCCTGTGGAGTTGACTGCAATCGGACGGTTCCACATGAAGAGAAATCTGTTCCAGTTTGCTGGTCTCCATCATTGCTTGTTGAATTGTTTTTGATCTTTATTCTGTGCCAATTCATTTTCATTAAGACAACACCACCCACATTTGTCATATTGTACAGTATTCAGTTTCAACTGTTTTAAATTTATAATTATAGCTTTTATTCTGAACTTTGTCAGTCTCCTGGATGATGAAAACTTATAAGCAAAATGAATGTTTTTATGCTTTGCACATGTGAATAAAAACACTACCGGTACACTGGCCAAAGAACAATCAATACCTTTAGTTTTTATTTATGTGTATTAGAATGAGTAGTATGGGTGACATCACAATGAAACTACTTCACATTATTAGACATTGAACAGTGTATTTTAATTATTGAAATAACAACAAAAAGAACAAATGAAATTGAACAGCAGATTTATTTATAGAAGATTTTATTTTAACTCATTTGTTGCTGTGTATGACTGCACAACTACTGTTTACATTTACACTACTCTAATATCTACACCACTGCTGATACATATACAGTGTGCTCTGAACAGTCTTATTTAGGGATGCCCAATGTGCCTTACTGCATATGCCACTTTTTGACTCTATAACAACATCAACTACTACCTCATACATATACTGTGTACATTAACTCATACGCTGCTTTGCCACTTTGCAAATGTCAATGCTAGAAACCTTTAGTTTATTTTAGTTATACTTTTTATACTCTTTTTTTATACTAGTATGCAAAAACTCAGGACAGTATTATGTTCATTAAATGTTTAATGTTTTAGTTTTAGAGTTGGTGTAAATTTTCATACTCTTATACCACTATGCAAAAACTCAGGACAGTGTTAGTTTTACTATTTTATGCTTATGTCTATTATTATATGTTTCAGTGTTTCAATGTTTAGATGTTTACTGTTGCACCGAGGGACTGAGAGAAACGCAATTTTGGTCCTGTGTATGTCCTGTACAGTACATATTGCAGATCTGACAATAAAGTTGACTTTGACTTTGACAACACTTCTGGACCAAGTCGAGTTTCCATCCATCTCCTAGGAGTCTGCTGGTGATTGAAGATTCTACGACCTGACAGAGTACCTTAACACAGAAATTTTTAGATATGGAGTAAATCATTTCTATGTTTCTCTTTTGTATATATACTCTACACCATGAATGTTTTTGTTGAAAAGCTTATGTAATAGTGTATGTATGATGCAATCAACTGAAAAATTACTTCTTTTTTTTTGTTTTATTCAACCATTTGTTTAAATGACAACACATGATTTTCTCAAAACAACAATGTACATACTCTGATGCATGCTCAATAATCCAGGTAGAAAAATCTAAAAAAGCTAAGTCTGGTCCTCTGGACATTCAAAAAATAAAACAAAACAAAGCAAAAAAAAAAATGTAGAAACGTTTCGTCTTTCGTCCGAAAGACTTCCTCAGTCTGAGTTGCTGTATTCAGCTCAGTCTTATAAATAGCACCCTCTCACAGTGTTGCACAACCAGTTGGCTGATGACAGCCTGAAACCAGTTGCTCACATGATCAAGGAGGGCCATCAGCCTAACAATGGATCATTAGCACCCTGATGGTTGTTTGCTATTCACAGAGGGCTGAGTGATACTAGCANTACCAGCCGAGCCACACAGCACGTAGCACCTCCAGACACGTCTGACGGCCTCGACAGTCGCACATCTGTCACACGCTGCTTGTTTTCTCTCAACTTTCCACTGCTCTGACTTTCAACGCCCTGAAGCTCACGGAACCGTTGAGTCTCAACTGAACCCTCATTGTGCTGCTTTAACGAGGTCCAGGACAGGCCGCATGAAGGCTCCCGGTTCATTCCAAACTGCCACAGAGACATTTAAAACTAATAAACCAGAAGCTGGCGTTCATAAACCGTTTGGAGGAGCTCACGAGAGGCTGAGATAAAATGGCCAAAAGGGAAAGTGACCTGTTTAGATTCATTATCTTGTTTCAATCCACATTCCGTAGATTAAAAGGCATGCAGACATTGTGCAGATTTTTTTTCTGCACTCACTCTCGCACAAGGCGGACGTCTTTTCTCTCCCTTCTCTGTTCTTCTCTTCCTCCTGCTTTTTTGCTCTCTGGGCTCCTGTTACACATCTTCCGAACGAAAAATACTGTTATGGATCTGGTGAGCTGGACTTTCAACGCAATCAACAAAATCTTTTAAACAAAGCAACAAGGCCTCACGTCCCGCTGAAACTCACGCTGCGGGGTTCGTCGTGGATGTGGGAGCTGATCTGTTTTTCCATTTTGTCTATAGGAGGATGCCAAAGACATATATAATTGGATTTATGATTACAGGATTCCTGATTTTTAGAATCGGCTGGTTCCTGGTTTATCAACATACAAAGAAGACAGCTGCAGCTAATGTGGCCCTTGTCCGGCTGCCTGCCTTGAAGGTTTGGTTCATGCTACGAGTACTCAAAATCAGCTGATTTGCGAGCTAAACCGTAAGATAGAAACGATTTGTGAAAATCACGGGCTGCTTGCAGCTTCTAGGACTCGCCAGCATGTTGGAGACGACCTTGAAGGAGGCTCATAGCACGGATCAGTGGAATGCCCACAAATATGGTCATTTTGGATTGTAAGTACTAGCAGGACTCAAGGCTGACAAGAAAAAACTGTCTGCCTGATGAAACTAACAACTGTGGCTTATCTGAATCTGACTCCCCTCTTTGGCCTTGAAAGCAGGCCGACTATCAATTTCTCTTGGGCCATGGATAACTGAGGAAAAAGCTTTATCATCTATCGCAACGGACTATGGCCTATCTGAAAGTGCTTCATGGACAAAACTCAACGTCTTGATGTCAAATGTATATTGTCTACAAATGTGCTTGCTGGTAAAGTTTTTTTATGTCTCAAATCGTGTCCTGATAGAACAAGATGTGAAGAGATCTTTTTTGTAATACCATTATCCATCCTCATGGCATTTTCCCTTTTTCTATCTGCGCTCTTGTAGCAGCAGCAACGTCTGCCTATCTTTCAGACGACTGTACAAACATAATCTCGCTGTATCTCGGTACAATGATAATAAAGCTTACTCTGATTCTGAAGTGTTGTTTGTCTGAGTGTTCTTATTCAGCTCATACAGAAGAATTGGACTAATATAAGCTCAGTCTGAGAGTGAATGTTAGCCCAATTTGGAAGGAAACAGAAGATCACACCTTCTATTGTAGACAGATCAATAAATCCATCCTAAGATTATTGGAATGCACTTCCATTAGGAACTTCCAGTCCCGACATTTGATCTGACCAGTGGTTTGGCATTGATCATATCTCTTGCTGTCTTAGCATCTGATATTATCTAGATATTTGCAACACTTATGTTTTATGTAAATATAATATACAAATTTATAATGTATCATTTTTATTTCATATGATATCACTTCTTTTATTTACTTTTCATTTTACATGCTTTTATATGATTGTATTATTGTTGTGTGTATCTCTTCTGTGGTTTTGTTTGAAAACAGGTCTCTCTTGAAATTGAGTCCTCGTGGCTCAATGAGACTAACCGGTATAAATAAAAGTTGAATGAATATAAATAAATAAATAAATAAATAAATAAAAATTTAAGGATTTTCATATTGTGTTGGACTTCTGCGCTATTGTAATTAAAACAAAATTTAAACCACAAAACTGTTATCTGTTAAGGAATTTTTGGTCAAAGTTTATGAATGTTTTTAACCACTACTATGGAGGAGAATGTTAACTCTGCCCATGAATCATATGTTTGGGTTAGTAGAAAGCTGGATGAGGAGTTGAGTGAGGCTGCAATGTGCAACTGTCTCTTCAAGGATACCTCTGAGCCTGTGAGCTTGGCTGAACTGATAAGATTATAAAAACAAGCTTTGCACAGGCCCGTGGCAGATTCTTGTGAATGGGCATGTACTTCCTGTATATCTGTGTAACCCAGGGGTGGGCAATTATTTTTTCCATTATGGGAAAGACAATTATGGGAAAGACAACACAGTCCACTCCCCTTAACCACTACGGGAGTGGATTTTGTTGTCTTTCCCATAATGCTTAGCGGTATTTTAGTTTTCCAGCTGCACCATGACTGAGAAGAACAACTGAAAAACCGCTAAGCATTATGGGAAAGACAACACAGTCCACTCCCCTTAACCACTACAGGAGTGGATTTTGTTGTCTTTCCCATAATGCTTAGCAGTATTTTGTTTTCCAGCTGCACCATGAGTGAGAAGAACAACTGAAAAACCGCTAAGCATTATGGGAAAGACAACACAGTCCACTCCCCTTAACCACTACGGGAGTGGATTTTGTTGTCTTTCCCATAATGCTTAGCGGTATTTTAGTTTTCCAGCTGCACCATGAGTGAGAAGAACAACTGAAAATCCGCTAAGCATTATGGGAAAGCCAACACAGTCCACTCCCCTTAACCACTACAGGAGTAGATTTTGTTATCTTTCCCATAATGCTTAGCGGTATTTTAGTTTTCCAGCTGCACCATGAGTGAGAAGGACATCTGTGATATAGACCTGCCTCTTGTGTGCTGTTAAAGTTTGGGTTTCCTGTTGTGAGGCCCAGAGTGTGTTTATTGGGTTTAACTCACACAATGCTATGACAGTAGTCTCAGTTCAAATTATTCACTATTACAGCCTCATATAACCTCAGCTGGAGCAACAACACCACCAGCCTGATCAAGAAAGGTCATCAGAGACTCTACTTCCTCAGACGGCTGAGACGTGCTGGTCTGAGCAGCCCAGTTCTCACCTCGTTCTACAGGTGTGCAGTGGAGAGCGTCCTGTGCTCCAGCATCAACGTGTGGCATGGAGGCTGCACAGTTGAAGAGAGGAAAGCTCTGCAGAGAGTGGTGAAGGCTGCACAGAAGTCTGTTGGAGTCAGTCTCCCCACCATCACAGACATTTACACCTCCAGATGCAGGAAAAGAGCCACCTGCATCATGAAAGACCTCACTCATCCAGCACACTCACTCTTTGCCCCACTCCCCTCAGGACGGAGGTTGAGGAGCATCAAGTGTAGAACCACTAGACTGAGGAACAGCTTCTACCCTGAGGCTGTTAGACTCATGAATAAATAAAAATAAAATAAAAAATAAACACTGCAAAATATCACATTGTGCTGATGCTGATCTGTTTTCTTGTTGCTGTGTTCATCTGTGTTCATCTGTGACCATCTGCTCATACAAACTCATGTTCGTGCCGCTGTTTATTCCCACTATATTAGGCTTAGTGTATTACTAGTTGATGTTTTTCTTAGTTAATTCTAGATGTTATTACTGTTTTTCTCTTGCATTTGTTGTTGGATGTAACTGGGACCCCGTGTACATAATCTCGTTTTCATCACATGTACCACATGCGGTGCAAATGACAATAAAGACTCTCTGACTCTGACTCTGATATACCTGAACCGTATCGGATCGGAAAGTATCGGTATCGGTCGTTACACAGATTTAAGTATCGGTATCGAATCGGAAGTAAGAAATGTGGATCGTGCATCCCTATTAAAAATCTTCTCCTGTCGTCGAGTGTGGCCCCTTTTGAATAAGTGAGATGAAGCGAGAATATTTTTCTCCGACATCTTCCAGAATAATGTTCAGTCAAATCGTCACAAACTGCTCAAAAGAAAAGAACACTTCAGCCGTTTTGGCATTTGTTTTAAAGTTAGACATATTTAACATTTTCCTTGTTGCAGAACGCTTCTTGTACTAACGCCCTTTGGAGAAACATTTACCTCATGAGAGCTAATGGCTAATCTGAAGGCATCTAAGACCAAAGTTGGGTAGTTGCAATTTTAAAACCGCTCCAATGTGAGTGCTATTTTGTATGTTGCTTTCGATTTTACTTTATGTGGTGATTGCATGGTAATTTTATAGGTAATAAAAAGTGTAAATAGCACAAGCAGCAGCAGGGTGTAGCATTCTGGATCATCCAGGGGTCACGCTGGGCAGACATTTCTGAATATTTCTGCCAAAATAACCATGTAATTTGAAATGTGATATAATGTAAAGGTTGAAATTATAGCACTTAGAAAAACTGTTAAATATTTTAAATTGAAGCTGCTCTAAGAGGGCAGTGATCTGATTTGGTAGTGGGTTTCTTTAGACCAGGGGTGTCCGCCGGTCACAGTCTTTGAAGGCCAAGATCCTGCATGTTTTACTTGTTTCTCTGCTCCACCACACCTGGTTCAGTAGTTGAATTACCGCTTCATGTTCTGCAGAAGGCTGTGAATCATCGTTGATTCAAACCAGGTGCTTTGGAGCAGACAAACACCTAAAGCATGCAGGATGATGGCCCTCGAGGACCAGGATTGGACACCCCTGAAATTTTAGACCGTGTTGAAGAGCTAAAAAGGCTCATTTGAATGGATCCATTTGCAAGGCAACTTTAGTCATCTTAAAATGCTCTAAACATGAAATTTCCACAAAGTTCATACAAATGCCGTTAGTTAAACCTTTACACCACAATTAGTGTTTGCATTCGATGTTTGTTTTAGCAGAAATATTAATAAATTCATACCAGACACAACTTCTGGAAGCTCCCAAAATGCTCCAGCTAGATGCAGCTACTGCTTCTTCTTCTTCTTTTTTCCCCCTTCTTCTTGAAAACAACCATAAAATTTGATGCAGATAACCATGTGGCGTTGATGTAATTGATTTTTAAGTTTAATCAAAAATATTAAACAAAAAAAAAAAAAGATTTAATTACTGATTTGAATTATCGACACAGCTTGTTAGCCTAACCTCTTTTCTCAGTTCACTTTGCAAACAAGACATCACTGACGTACACATGGCAAGGCTGATTCTGGCAGATCCTGATCATCCACTCCATGTTGAGTTCAGGCTGCTTCCATCTGGACGCAGGTATCTGCTGCTGCCCAGATGTACAAAGTAGGATGAACAGACTGAAAAACTCATTTGCCCCTGTAGCGATCAGGCTTCTCAATGAACGTTGAGGACTTATGTATTGTTACTTTAATGTCTTAATGTCTTGTGTAGTATGGACGTTTTATACCTACTGACTGTGAAACTAATTGCCCCTTGGGGGTAATGAAGATACTTGAACTTGAACTATACTTAATTAGCCTACTTAAAGTATTCCTTTACAAAGTAACTACTTAAGATCTTAGTTGATATTGTTATTGATTTTACTTGTTTTATTACTTGTTTTATTGACATTTAATTCTGTTGCACCTTGTAGCACTTTGAGATTTTCATTAATGAAAAGTGCATTATAAATTGAATTCATTATTATTATTATTATTATTATTATTATTATTATTA
>JBBPBX010026408.1:0-13847 GCA_038048925.1 Garcialebias charrua | reverse complement strand
ACCATTCATATGGTGATTGTGGAGAGACTCTGATGTCGTGTTGTAATTGTGCAGAAGGTCATTCTGCAGCTTGGGTGTGTGAAACGAAAAGAAGCTGCTGAAATTCAGAAAGTTAGGACTGATAAGAAACTTACGTACACAGAAGCAGTTTGAGTGGTCAAACGCGATGTTTCTTCAACGTCTACTGTTGCCAAACCAAGCGTACCTGAACGTGGTCAGAGTAATATCACGATCGAACAGTTGATTCCATTCATTGCTTACGTGTGCTCTGAACAGGCGAAAACTAAAACTGAAAACATCAAAATCATAGTGAAGGCTGCTGCAAAATTCTTTGACGTTAAGGAGTTGTCTTGGGAGAGAATTCATGATGAGTTGAGACAAGGTGAGGGTACGTCTGAACATGAGGTATCTCTACCCATGACTTAACTGAGGTCCGATGGAGTAGTAGTATTGTTTGGTGGAGGGGATTTGATGCACTTTTCTCTTTATGCACTTTAGGGATTTTAATAAGGGTAATAGTTTGTTGGATGTTAGGATGTTAAGACGCCTGTGCGCTTTGTATAGTGTACAAAACCGTCTAGTCCGTACTCCAATCTGGAAGGTGGCGGTAATGCACCTTCACGTTGTTTGCCAACCGCCATAAAACTCCAAGAAGAAGAAGAAGAAGAAGATAATCATTTCCTTGAAGCCACCGAGTGGCAGGGTGGAGCCATTGCACCACAGCTGATCCTGATCATGGCAAACAACTGGTAAGAACAATGGAGTCAGTTCCTCTCTGCTGGAACATGAAGCTACCTACTGGTAACTGGCGACAGCCCTGCAGACTTGTTCTTTGATAAAAAGAATTGTATGTCCTTGTGCCTCCTAGTCTGATCCTCGTGATACATCCTTGTGGACTTCAAGTCTCCTAATGCCTGCAACGCTGAAACCCTCTGTGGAACCAGATCCTGGAAATCACCAAGGCAGCCCACGAAACAACATTACTGGGTCAGTCTCTGAGTTCCATCCTGCCACTTTCCATTTTCTCACTATTTACCATTCTTACGAAGAGCTGCCATCCATCTGGGAACTTCCACCCACCTCTGACAAACAAAACAAAGTAGCAGATCTAGGACATTGACCGAAGGTATACTGTACTTCTAAATACAAGTGACTTCCCTGACTCCCATTCCCTTCTAGACCCACTTCCTGTACACGTTGGATAAAATCACTTACCTTTAATTCAAATATTTGACTCTTTTTCTGTCAGTCTGCACTACTCTGGGTATTTAAATGCATGTAAATCATGACAGATTCTTATTACTCCCACAAACTTGACACTTCCTATTCACTCTGTACATCTACATTGAGACTTTTTGTCTTTCTGCACCCGGTGTGTCTTTCACTGCTTATTACTCCCACAAACTTGACACTTCCTATTCACTCTGTACATCTACATTGAGACTTTTTGTCTTTCTGCACCCGGTGTGTCTTTCACTGCTTTTTGCTCAAATCCTGCAACATTGCAGAGTAGGCACATCCAAACTCTCATCATCTCCCATTGTTTGTGATCAGAAGTTTCATTCAGAACTTGAAGTGGCTGTTTTTTAACAGGGACTGTATAAAACATTCTAGACACCAGAATTGATGTGTGACGGGCATGCTTCTGTCAGTTACGGTTGAGAAATGTATTTTTCAGTGAAACTTTTTGTTTTTACACAGTGGCTGTCTGAGGCTTAATTTCTACTCTTTCTGCCTGCTTGTCTTTTTATTCATCCAATTTAAAAGATTAAGTAAAATCACAACTAGATTTATGGAATAAAGTTCATCCACAGGCAGTCATCCCAGCAAGGGGCCTTTCTGGGCTGAGTTTCATGTTCTGTCCATGCATGCTTGGGTTTTCTCCAGGTACTCCCGTTTCCTCCCACAGACTAAAACATGCATGTTAGACTGATTGATACTGAGTGAATGGTTGTTTGTCTCTATGTGTCCCTGTGATGGACTGGAGACCGGTCCAGGGTGTCTCCTGCCTCTCGCTCAGTGATGGCTGGACATGGGCACCAGTGACCCCCATGACCCAAAAAGGAAGAAGCGGATAAAGATGATGGATGAACTCTGATCATGTTAAAGTGTTGAGTCTTGTCTTGTTGGAAGGATGAGTTTTCAGAAATAAAAATTTTGGGATTGTAAAAGGGTTGTGTTTTGATAGTGTGGCTCTGAGCTGACTCACAAAATCAGCTGTATTTTATATTAAAATAACTGTTATCTCATTGTCTACCTGTTTAAAAAAGTCCCATTAAAAATAATTGTCTTTTTTTTTTCAATAAGTGATTTCAATAATGTCCAATTTGTTTAACTGGTAGCTTAAGCTGAGAAGTCATGAGTGCTAAAAATGGTTTATTTGTGCCCCAATAGGTCTGCGTGTCATGTTCGACTCATTTAAACCACGGCTTTGGTGACTAACTCCCAGCCTTTTATTAGCACAGTCTGTATCTTTCAAAAGACGAGTGACGGCGCACAGGGTTTAAGTGAAAGACCTCTCTGAAAGGACCAGGCAGGTCAGCACAGAGATGCTTGTGTTTCCCGGCTAAAATGATCCAAACATAAGAAGCCGCATGCTGGAAACAAACTGGAAAAGTTGCTGACACGAGTGTTCAGAAAAGGTCCTCTGCAGGCAGGCTGAGGCTTTTTCTTGGTGGTGGCAAATTTCAAGCTCATGAGAAGTGCTGAGGCATCTGTTTGAGTTGACGGACTTTCTGTTTCCACACAGACGCACAACACGTAGAGACATAGAGAGGAGCGTTGTTGTAGCTGCACATATCAGAACATTTCAGCTGTCACCTCACTTATAAAAAATAATAATCCATCATCCAACTAATGAGATATTTCTTACATTGCATATTTTAAAATGTTCCGACTTAGTAGAACTCAGAACAGCACTGATTATGTATAAAGCCTATAATAAACTCCTTCCAAGCTGTATACAAAAGTGGTTCAAAATTAAAGAGAAAAACTATGATTTACGAGAGAAGGGTTTATTTTAAATAAACAAAGGTTAGGACAAATATTAAAAACAACTGTACTTCAGTTAGAGGGATTCAAGTGTGGAATAGTTGTAAGGAGTTTCAACTGTGTTTTTCAATCTTTAATCTAACCCATGTTCTCTCGGTCCAACATACTTGCTATGGGAATTGCGCCCCCGCGCGATTACCTGAAGGAATATACTCACGCCTTTACGGCAGGGGCGTCACCGCCGCACCAGAGGCCCCGCCCTCTGGGTATTTAGGCGGTGAGCGCCCCTCCATCTTCCTCTTTTTTGCCCTTCACCTCGCTTAAACACCTGAACTCCACGGGACTTCTCTGTTGTCGCATCGCTCGACTGAGGTGAGCTCGCTCCCTACACTGAGCGTACAGAGAAATTTTTCCTGCGCACTGCTGGGCTGGCGAAAGCTAGTCCGACATTTTTCTACTCACCCTCGAAGTTTTCTTCTTTTCCGCAGGTTTTCGCTCGAAGACGCTAACTGCATCACAACCTCCTGCTAACCTTAGCAGGTTTTTTGAGTGAAAGAAAAGACGACGGAGAAGACAACTTTGAAGAAAAGACGACGCTTCTCAGGACATGGCTCCCGAGAAGGGAAGACGGAAGACAAGGAGGAGGAAGACCAGGACGACGAGTCCTCGCTCGCGCCTTTGCCCAGCGGCTGCGGTTGCTCCCTTTTGGCGACGGAAACCCACGAGGCCTGTCCTGTATGCCTGGGGATTCTGCATGCAAGGAAGGCACTGGATTTCCCCGACTCTTGCCCTCACTGCCGTCGAATGTCGGCTGCAATGAGGAGACGACGGGCTGTCGCGCTGGCCAAATCCATGGCTAGAAGCGCGGCGCTCAAGGTCGCACGTCGGCTTCCCCCTGTTCCGGAACCCGATAATGTGGACCTGGAATGCAGGTGGACGAGTTGGAGAGGACGAAATGTCGGATTCCTCGGGGGCCGCTGAGGACTCGACGTCTGAAGTGTCTGACCTAGACGCCGAATTTGGTGACAAGGGAGAAATCGTGAGTTCCTCCCAGAACCTGGCGCACATCCTCCCGGAATTGGACCTGTCGGTACTGGCCCTGTTCGACTTGTGTCGTGGGGCAACGGATGCTCTGCAGATCACATGGCCAAACCCGACGCCTCGCCAGCAGGCTACGAGGCTAGCGGGAAGCTACTTCCACACGAAACAACCAACAACGTCGCAAAAGATGCCTATCTTTCCGGACTTCCTTACGGAGCTCAAACGCTCCTGGGTGGATCCCGGAGCTTCTATCATGCTCCCATTGTCCCGGCTCCTCGACGTGGCGGGAATGGAAGCAGTAGGCCTCGACAGCACACCCCCCCCCCATCAGGAGACTCTGGCGGCTCACCTAGCCCGCCGCCTCGGGGATGAAACCTACGCTACCCAGCAGGGCCTGCCGCACTTCGGAGAAACAACTCGGAAAGTGCTACAAGGCTCAGGGCCTTGCGGCTCACGCAATGAACGCATCAACATTGGTGCAGGCGTACCTGGCGGAAAAGCTGCAGCATGTCCAGGTAGCAAAAGACGAACAAGCCGCAATGGAAGCCGTGGAGGATGCCCGTCGGGCCTCGGACCTCGTGCTCTGCCTGATGGGGACAATAGCCATCTCCCAAGGCAAGGCGATGGCGGAAATGGTTGTCGCCCAGCGCCATCTTTGGCTGACCTTATCGGACCTCCCGGAAAACCAGAGGTCAACTTTCCTCCAGCACCCGATCGACTCGACTGGGCTTTTCGGGGGAGCTCTGGAACGCGTCCAGACCAAACTGGAATAGAGACGTAAACAGGCGGAAGCCCTCCGCGAGGGGTTGCCAAGAAAGAACTTTGCCCCCCGTAAGGAGAACACAAATGGCCTCCCACGGAAGAGACCTGCAGGTGGCGGTGGAACTTTCCAGGGACAGCCGAGGATCTCGCCAGTCTCCCCAGGTGGAAAGCAGGCTCGGACCTGATGAAACAGGACGAACCGACAATCTTACAGGTTTATCCGCCCACGTGGTATGGGTACCTGATTCATTGGGCCCAGTCTCCCCTCGTAAAAGACTACGAGGAGCGAGCGGCATATGTGTGCGCACCAAACGCGACTCGACCATTGCATGTGTAAACAAAATAAACACTGTTTCAAACATGTATAAAAATAAAAGTACCAAAGCACGGACTGCCCTGGTTCTTGACTCGAGTCCCATTTTTATAAACCAACCATGTGGTCTAACTATGAACCGCAGCGAGTCACGTGAGCTAGATCTCGCTGTATCTCCTGTCGGGCCGACCAGCCTGTTCGGGGGAGGGCAAGAGGGGTCAAAGGTCACCCCTCTGGCTCTCAAACGTGACGGGCTGCAACACAACATGCCTTCCAGACTCAGTGCGCATGCGCAGGCCTGGGAGGCGTGCCTACCAAATGATTGGGTCATGACAACAATTTGTCACGGACTCAAATTGCAATTCTATAAGAGACCGCCCCACTTCACAGGGGTGTTGCAATCCAAGATCAACCCCGCATGCGCACACGTGCTGAGGGAGGAAGTTTCGACCATGCTGCAGAAAGGAGTGATTAGTTTGGTCTCTGGGCACAAGCTACTCTCTGGCCACTACAGCAAGTACTTCCTGGTGCCCAAAAAGGATCGTTCTCTGAGACCAATTCTGGATCTCAGGACTCTCAACAAAGGATTAAAACATTTAAGTTCAAGATGCTTACACTGCGACAAGTTCTCCAGTCTGTGAGATCTGGAGACTATGCATGTACAGTAGACTTAAAAGATGCCTATTTCCATATAGGCGTTTGGAGGAAACAGAAAATTCCTCCGCTTTTCTTTTGAGGGAATCGCTTATGAATTCAAAGCTTTACCCTTTGTTTTAAAGACTGCTCCACGCACATTTACAAAATGTCTGGACGTAGCTCTGACCTCTCTCAGGAATCAAGGACTCAGGGTCATGAACTACCTGGATGACCTACTGATTCTTGCTAAAAGCAGAAAGCAGGCTCAGTTACACTCTTACAAGGTGATTTCTCACTTAGAGTCTCTTGGGTTTGTTATAAACCATGCAATGGTCATCAAGAAACTTGACCATTGCAGATGTTTCTAACCACTACTTATCCAATATACATGTCATTGTTGTTTTTTTTTGTCTGCTTGTTTTGTATATAATGTATATAGAAATCTGTCATATCCTGTTGGTTTTGAACTGTCAACATCTGTTTACTGTGATTGTAGTTTTCTTTATTTTCTTTTTGATAAGTGCAAATGCCTATTGCCAATGTGACGTGTGCTGCTGACCACTTGACCAGGTCACCCTTGTAAAAGAGATCTCGATCTCAATGGGCTCTACCTGGTTAAATAAAGGTGATTGATTGATTGATTGATTGATAAACCTGCAAAAGAGCAATTTAACTCTGTCACAGGTTACCGTATTTCTGGGAGTACAGATCAACACCATCCAACACCATCCAATACAGAGCATGGCTCTCAAAGGAACGGGTTTCCTCCATTCGCTCTTGCCTGAGCAAATTAAAATTGGACCATCGGGTCCCTGTAAAAACCTGCCAACGCCTTTTAGGCCTCTTGGCAGCAGCCATTCCATGTGTACCACACGCATTACTGAAAATGCGGCCCATGCAGCTATGGCTGAACCAACGGATACAGCCTAACCTACCTAAACAAACGGGGAGGGTTGGGATAGATTCAGAGTGCCTGGAGGCTCTGGAACCTTGGAGAAATGTGTCCGTTTTCACGGATGGGGTCTCACTAGGAAGGGTGTCATCTCATGTGGTCATCACAACGGATGCCTCAAAAACAGGATGGGGGGCAATCTGTAGGAATCAGAATGCCCGCGGCCTTTGGAATGAACAGGAAGCAAGATTACACATCAACTTCCTGGAATTGTTAGCCGTATTCCTGTCATTAAAATTCTTCTTCCACAAAGGTCTAATTGCTGGACAACACATCCTAGTAAAATCAGATAACAGGACCATAGTGTCCTTTATCAACAGAAAGGGAGGGACAAGGTCCCCGGCCCTCCTCCATCTGGCACAGAGGATGCTCACATGGTGTGCGCCAAGGATCCTGTCACTCAGAGCGACTCATGTCCCTGGTGAACTAAATTACGGAGCAGACGCCCTCTCAAGAGGCCCTCTGCTGGCGTCAAAATGGAACCTGAACCCACAGATTGTGGGACAGGTATGGTCACGATTCAGGAGGGCCTCTGTGGACCTGTTCGCCTGCAGGGCTAGCTCACACTGTGACCTTTACTTCTCCTTGAGGGAAGCAGATGCCCCATTGGGTATGGATGCTCTGGCACATGACTGGCCAGCAGGGGTACTTTACTATGCGTTTCCACCTGTCCCTCTGATCGGGGCGACACTGGAACGGGTACGTAAGGGAGCTCTTTCTTTGATCCTTATAGCACCCAACTGGCCGCAGAAAACGTGGTTTCCAGAGCTGATTTCAATGCTATCTGGGATACCATGGCATTTGCCTTCTCATAGGGACCTTCTGACTCAGGCGCATGGTCAACTCCTTCACCCGCGTCCGGAGTTGTGGCAACTTTCAGCCTGGCCTTTGAAGGGGTCTGGCTGAGAGCCCAGGGTTTGGTTGCTTTGTTCCAAAACAAAACAAAAAACAAAAAAAACTCAGAGAGTTTACAGGGGCCTGTGATGTTACCCTGTGCTTGGCCTGGGTTTTCTACCTCCACATTTGCCATATTTATGCCCATTGGAGACATCATGTTGTTGTTTACATGTGGCATTTTTTCTCCTCTTAGCATATGCTTTCTACAGAAAGCAGCTGGGAGATGCCTGTCTTTAAGACGGATGCTCTCACATACACTTTGCTGAGCATTTCAAGGGCGTGAATGGATTACGTTCCCATAGCAAGTATGTTGCACCGAGAGAACATGACTGAAAGGGAACTGAAAGTTATGCACCATAACTCATGTTCCCTGAAGGAAGGGAACGAGGTGCAACATATCTAGCCCTTTTCAATGCTGAAAGCTCGGTGAAGTGCAATTGTTGAGGAAGATGGAGGGGCGCTCACCGCCTAAATACCCAGAGGGCGGGGCCTCTGGTGCGGCGGTGACGCCCCTGCCGTAAAGGCGTGAGTGTATTCCTTCAGGTAATCGCGCGGGGATGCAATTCCCATAGCAAGTATGTTGCACCTCGTTCCCTTCCTTCAGGGAACATGAGTTATGGTGCATAACTTTCAGTTTTCATTCTCACCTCCTGATGATGTGCAGGAGGATGAAGAATTGTCCTATTGTTCAAACATCTAATGCATTTTGAGTTTAATACAATTTTCCATCCGTTTCCAAAGTTTGCACCTTTCCAGCCTTCGCTGATTTTGCTCAAAGACTGCCACTGTGTCTAATCTGGCTGACCTCACACCTCAAAATGTAGCCTTCATGACCCATGCAGGGCCTGTGCACATCAATAATAATTCCCAGAGAAACTCTGCCTCGGGCAGTAATGGATCTGTGGTCGACTTTTACAACACTTGAAAATTTATTAACATACATGATGTGGAAATGTCACAAACATGGAAGCCCAGTTACGTATAGACACATTTTGTCTGTTGAAATATTCCACAAAATAAAAGCTTGATCAAATCATAATCTTTATTTCATAACGTGGGCTGTTGACAAATACTGATTCAGGAAATCCAAAGGTCAAATATTTAGTGAATATTTCTTATTTCTTGTAGCAGTTTGAATCTTTATCATATTAATTTTGAATAGCAAAACAAAACTTTTTTTTTTTCATTTGTTCTTCCATACATTCATTCTTCATCAGGATTGCTCCAGTCTCAAGCCTATCTCTGATGTAAAAAACGAGAGAGATAATAGGTCCATCACAAGACTAGGGAGAGAAACAGTGACATAAACAGTTCTGATTCTCCAAATTGCCCAACAAAAGGAAAGAAGGAAACGAGGATCTACAGGTAGGTTCAGGCATTGCTTCAGTCAGGATTCAAACTAAGAACACTTTTGAGTGAAATGAGTTAGAATCAGAATCATATTGACCCAGAAAATCTGTGTCAAGACCAATGAAATATTAATTACAATTATTATCCTAATATGTTAGACATATTTGCACTTTTGCTTTCCCTGAGCAGCCCACAATAAACCTTCAATTTTACATTTTGTCCAAGTTCAAGCCATGTCCGTTTGGGTCGATCTAAGGAATTGAGGTGTTGAAGTTGATCATTTAGACATTTTAAACAATTGTGTGCTTTTACGCTGCGCCTGTAGTTTAGAAAAAGCTCTACTCCATCATAGCGATTGCCCTGAGGACGAAGCCAACTCCACACAGAAAGGGTTTACAGAATTTGCTCCTAAGAAACTTTTTTTTAGCCAGCACAGAGCAACTCCATCCAAACACGTTTTGTAGAAATCCAGCCTCAGCGTCCAGCTTCACTAACACTTTTGGTTAGATGGCAGCCCATCTCTGCTGCAAGGCTTCAGTAACTGTGGAAAGCCAAAAGGCACAGGATGCCCGTGCAGCTACATAAATGTATCCATGTTCTCAAAATGAAGATTTGGTATCCTCATACATGGGGACACTGCAGTCCAGATTTATTAAGCTCTTCTATGGTTTCATTATACACAAAATAGTGAAATAATTTTTGTTTGATAGGAGATATAAATGATTTGCTGATGATGGGATGTTAGACTTGTCACTGAATAAGGCATTAGCCATCCTTTGTGACTTACTGCCCACCTTGTCTGATACTGTGACCTCTTTCTCTTCCCACTCACAGAAAACCAGACTGGCCCGGATAAGAATAGCCAAATCCAGCAGCGCCAATGCCTTCCTCCAAGGCAAACGCAACGGACTCATCAATGAATTGCTGGAGCTGACGGTGAGAAAACCCTCTCTGACCCCTCTATGAGATGCAAACAACAAAATGGTTTTCATCAGTCCTGGAAAACTGTTTCAGCTGATGTCAATGAAAATCTTCTGCAATGCCAGCAGATTCTATCTGCATTTTACTTTGTAGACATGGATATTATTACTACTCCAAGTTAAACACCCGTCTCCTAATTATTTCAGTCCACTGCAACTCAATAGCTTGGAGGCAACAACTTCTCATCTGAAGTACAAACTCACACAAACAAATGTCATCCATTATTGCCATGATTAACCAAAAGACAATTTAAAAGTAATTTAGAGGCTATAAAAGTGCAGCAGAAGCAAGAGTCATTAAATTGTTGTTGTTACACGGGGCAGGGTTGATAGCAGAGGAGTTATGTGTATAATTCTCCGTGCCGGTGTTATCAGCGCAATCACATAAAGTGCTTTTCCTGTTGTCCTTCAGTCTGAGACGTGATTTAACTCAGCTGTGGTTACCCACAGCAAGCTAATAGAAAAGAGGTGGCTTTTACTTGCGTGTTGAATAGCTCTTTATGAGAATTAAATGACCAAAATAGTTTTTTTTTTTCAAAAATATTTGTTACCAGATTACCTAGATTGATTTATAGATAAACATAATACTTTTAAGTAATAGTCAATATGGGTTTAGAGCAAATAATTCAACATCAATGGCTCTCATGGAACTAATAGAAGATATAACAAATGCTGTAGATCAAAAACAGTATTGTGTTAGTGTTGTTGAGTTCAAAAAGACCCTCGACACTATTGACCACACCATTCTCCTTGAAAAACTAAATAAATATGGCATTTAGGGCTGTGCGATATGAC
Organism: Garcialebias charrua; assembly: GCA_038048925.1. Taxonomy (NCBI): domain Eukaryota; kingdom Metazoa; phylum Chordata; class Actinopteri; order Cyprinodontiformes; family Rivulidae; genus Garcialebias; species Garcialebias charrua. The sequence goes on along the minus strand of JBBPBX010026408.1, from coordinate 3,130 downwards.
GATATATATCGTGGGGACGATAGAAACGTGTCTATCGTGCTACTTTCCTTCTATCGTCTCTATCGTGATAAATAAGAATAAAAAAATAACTGTTGCAAATGTAAAGGATTATGAGGAGGTCAATATTAATACTGACCTCTTTACCTTAATTAATTTACTTATTCAGATTGAATAGTAAATTCACGGATTCTTTTCTTTTTCAGTTTACCCAATATTTCTGTGATCTTTATGATGGATACATAAACAGAGCTATAAAGTGACAATGGACACGTTAACTTAGCTTGATATGTCAAAGAGACACTATCATTTATTTAAAATGAATCAACTAAATTAACACCATTACACTTGATTGACATGATTTCACTTTCTTTCAATTTAAATACGTCAGCACACTTGAATTTAACACAACAGACTTCAATACTAGATGTTAAACATATTTAGTCTGAGGGCTCTTTAAACTTAATTAGTTTCCAGCTTAGATTGAGAGGGAAAAGAGTAGGAGGAAAGATTTAAGAAGAAATTATCGTGAGCATGATACCAGAGTGACACTTCTCATCCGACTTCTGCTAAAATCCAGGTACGTTTTGTAAACAGCTCTTTACCTTTCGACGACGAGTCTGATAAAGAAATGACACCAGCCTTCAGATGCACAGAGTCCTTTAGTCCCAGCACGTCCAAAACTGGTTCTAGTTTACGTTTCAACGTCTCCTGGTTTCGCTTGGTCATCAGAGAATATGTCAGCTCCTGGCCTCTGACTTCAAGATAAACTTATTCCAGGAGGGAATAAACAAAGTTTTTGAGCTTACGCTCGTTCGAAGTGGACCCATAACAACATGTTATCAGTCCCAGCTGGATGACGAGTCCTTAGCGCGTGACTGGTGGTCATTCAGCTCTTTGGGAAGGTTCACATCTCTTTTGAAGCTCCCAGAAACTCTGAAGCGTTTCCGCACAGTTAGAACTTAAAAGCAGGATCAAAGAGAGGAGTGAGCTTGTGTTATCGCGACCCAAGGTTACAGCCAGAGCAGAGGGAGATTTGTTTAGGAAAAGACAGAGAAGCTGGAGCCTTGTTCATGAAAAACAACGGATTAACCTGTCTTCTGACTCTCTAAACAAAACCGTCTGGTCTATGTGACCCGAGATTTCAACTTTAACACAGCAGTGAACACAGTTTAAACTCTTACAGAATAACATAGCTTAAAAGCACACATCATGAAAATGACAAAAGTTATTCTTTTGATCTCATCAGCCTAAAATCAAAGATAGAAATAGTCTCTTTTGGTGACTATGTGACTAATTTGTAGTAAATGTCTTGCTTTACTGAGAGGTCAGTAAAGGTCATCACTGGACAGTTCAAGAACCTTAGTTTGACCCTGGGTAGGTCCACTACATCTCCCCCCTTTTGGAAGCCATCGCCAGTCCTTGGGGATGGGGTCCAACACGAAAGGAAACCTTGAACTGTCTTTGATCTTGAAGTAATCCAGCAAGTGGAAAAGAAAAATCAAAAATTATAATCCCATAAAGTTTTTGGAAATTCCATACTGTTCGGAGGTAATCCCATTGCGAAAAGCTTTTAATCCCTTGGAAAACTGAGTCTGTTAACTCTTGGCAAACAAAGTCTGTGATCCTTTGGGAAACAAAGTCTTATAATCCACAGCGGTAATTCCACAACGATTAGTTTTGTTGATTGATCAGCAACAATTGTTTTCATAATCAGCATGTAGAGGGGATCCCTCGATTGACGCAGAGGAGGCGACCCTTGGATGAAGGTTGAAGACCAAGCGTTGGAGCTGCAGGTCCCCACATCGAAGGTTGTTGGCTGGTTGGTTTCCAGTCAGTGCCACTCTGGTTCTATGTGTCATGCAATTATGTGGTTTTTTAGGTGGGCTTATGAATAGGATTTTACATTAGGCCCTACCTATATGCACCTGGTATGTAAGCTATCATGGTTTAGATCAGCTACACTTACCAATTAAGGGGTGGATCAATTCTGTAAAATTAGATATAGGGATTTGTACCTATAAAATTTTGGAGGGCTTCTGTAACGAAGGCCTCTAATTCCAAACTATTCCTCCATTCATTACTTAGTTTAGGTTGAACTAAAAAAAAATGAAATATAGTTTGATCTAAATGTCTGTTGTCTTTTAGACGATCGACGTAGGATTTGGTATTCCTAATAAATTTTGAAGTCTATGGCGAGACTCATCAAAATGAATAGATAATCTAGAATAGAAACGATCGAATCGGTTCAATTTAGAAATTGTGAGACCAGTGTAGTTTATGGTACCTTGAGTAGCTTTAAACTACATTGACTCTTCGACGATTGAGATTTAACAAAACGAACTGCATGTTGGCATAGTTAAATCCATATCATTCATTAACCAATGTTAATACAAAACCTTTTTGGCTGGGAGTGTTCAGAACCAAAACAATATCTCAACTAATGACAACAGTAATGACTAAACAACAAGGAAACAACGTTTCACTGCTTCGACACACTCTTGTCGTCAGATTCCAAAGTGCAACACACAAGAAAAACAGGTCTCAACTTTATGACCGAGGTCAAATTAAATCTCGTGGATTTAAACGGTTGTTAAGGTTAGTTTTTTGTTGTGGGTTTTAGGCTTAGCGTTTCTAAGTTCAAATTGGACAATGCGACTTATAGGGTGGGAAATATGGTAGTTTAAACCTGATTAGTTTATTTACTAACTTGTGTTTGGACGACCTTATTATCCCATGAAGTCGGTGAGTTTGTGAGATCTTTGTCTTTTGTGGAGTCATTGAACGCCTTGTAAGGTTTGATCTGATTTCGATGTACCCATTTAGCAATTGGCTCTTTGCGGCCTTTGCTGATTTTGATTTCGTAGACGACTGAGGACACTTTGTCTGTTATCAGATGAGGTCCAGTCCACCTGGGCATTAGTTTGCGGGCGAGAGTTCCGGTCTCGGACCCTCCTTTCCCGGTTGCTGGAGCGAACGTATAGTACCAGACTCTGTCTCCCACTTGGAGTTCATTATGAGAGGCCTTCTGGTCGTAGTACGCCTTGCGTCCTTCAGCGGATTTTTCCAGGTTTTTCTGGGCGAAAGCAAAAGTGTTTCTGAGGTGTACATTCAAATCTTTGTCTTTGGCATG
>JBBPBX010026407.1:0-25291 GCA_038048925.1 Garcialebias charrua | reverse complement strand
ATAATAATGTCTATTCCTGTCATCTGCGTATGTTCCCATACGAAATTCGTCTCTGCATTTAACCCAACCACCTACCAGGTGGTGCAGTGAGCAGCCCGAAAGCGCCCGGGGAGCTGGAGAAATAGGTGTGCATCATAGACACCCCAAGCTGGGTAGTGGCCGGGGCATATATATATATATACACATACACATACATACATACATACATTCCTCCCTTTAACAAAGTATCAAAAAACTAGCAAAACATTATAAGGTATATGTATAAAATCAAAGACAGGAACAAATCTGCATTGGTTTTTGCCAGGATTCCAACAGATTCTGAAAACCATTTAGAGAAGTCAAGGTCGAGAGCTTCAGATCTTTTTGTAAGATATTCCATGAAGCAGGAGCGGAGTAGGAGAAGGCCCTTTTTCCAAGTTCAGTCCTCACTGACGGAACACTGCAGGTAATCATGTCCTGAGAGCGCACGCTGTAGCTGCACTCACGCAAAGACATGTAGGAGGAGATGTATGAGGGCAGCAGACCAAGAAGTGATTTGAAGATGAAAATGTACCAGTGGAAGAGTCTGCGTGAGGTTAATGATGTCCAGTTAACCAGTGAATACAGGGTGCAGTGGTGGGTACGATAATCACAACCAGTTATGAATCTTAGTGCACCATGATAGACAACATCCAACATCCGCAGGGTGCTTGTAGGAGCATTCATGTAGAGAATGTCACCGTAATCAATGGAGGGAAGGAAAGTCACAGATACAAGGCGTTTCCTAACATTCAGTGATAGACATGATCTGTTTCTGAAAAAGAAACCCAGTTTAACTTTCAGTTTCTTCACTAGGTTTTCCACGTGGAGTTTAAAAGAGAGATGTGAATCGATCAGGATACCCAGATATTTATAGGAATCAACAAACTCAATAGGTACACCATTTGAAGATAAAATCAGAGGAGGATCTGCTGGAACCGCCTTCCTATTTGAAAAAAACATCCCTTTTGTTTTATCAGCATTTAGGACAAGTTTGAGACGGAACAAATCTGACTGGATGATGTCAAAAGCGGATTGCAGTAACTGGAAAGCCTTAGCTACTGTTTTAGCTCGGCAATAAACAACTGTATCATCAGCATAGAAATGTAAGGATGCATCAGGGATGCAGTGACCTACATTAGCTATGTAGATTGTGTTGAGGCGAACTGGTCCTCATATTGAATAATTTGACACGAGACCTTTCTTCCTTTGCCAGCAAGAGAACTCTTTTAATAAGTAAAATACAGAACATACAGCTGAACAGTCTATACCGAATCGAATCTAATCTGTGTCCTCAGAATAGCATGTAGTTTCATTTATACCTTCTTTTGACGTCATTTCTTATGTCTTCTTATGTCTTCTTATTTCTTATCTAAACTGAAAACAGTTTTGGGAAGGGCACGGACCGTGTATTTCCTAAAAAGGGAACTTTGCACGAACATAAGCAGTTTAGCTTATCTGTTTCTTGTCAGAGGGTAAGAGTTTTTCCCTTGCATGGAGGAACACAAATTTAGGATTAATGACTTTGTTATTCTGGTTCTCACCAGATGTTCTATGAACTCCTGAACTTTTGTACGTGCTCTGTCCAACGAGTGTTGGATTTCTGGACAGACTGTAATGCCCTACAAATACATATAACAAAACCTACAATCCTCCCTTATTTATCCAAGATAAATCTCAATCTAAGGCTGACTAAGGTTTTTTTTTCAGTGCTGCATGCATAATAATGGTGAAGTTAATAAAGGTTAACATAATAAAAAGTTATATATCAACAAATTAAGCTATATTAACAAAATTTAGCTATTCTCCTTAAGTGTAATCTTAAACTAGAAACTAAGCTAGACTGTATGTAAGGCTTTAAGGTATGACGGATTTATCTTACCTAATTCTAATCTATGAAGCAGTTGCTTCCACTCCTGAAGGAGCCGAAAACCCGCTGCTGGCATTAATTAGCAGGAAAAAATCTCTCCTTGGGACTGTCGAGAGCTCCCACCATGGGCCAGGAGTGGCGGCATCCACCAATTGTTAGAGACCTTTATCGGTCATGTGGCTAACTCTTACCTCTTACCTCATGCAATTATCTTATAAGACTTATGGTAAAGCCCAACCTTTGTGAAACTAATTGAACACATGAAGGATAACATCATTAGCGAACATAGCCTTTGCAAAATGAGGTTATACTAGACTGCTAAACTTAAACTAATAAACATAAATTGTAAAATACTAATTGATAATAAGAAAAAGAAATGCTAAAATGCTAAAAGGATAAAATGATAAAAATGATAAAATAATGAAACCTAAAAAGAAATTTACAAGAATACAATCATTAAGGATAAATGACATACAAAATAAACATACAAGAAAATAACAACAACAACAATAATAATAATAACATTAAACACAAATAAATGCTTCATGGTGCAAAAACTTAAAATGGATTGAATGCTTCGGCCGTTGATTGAATATAAAAGTCCTGCATCAAAAGTCCACGATGATGCCTGTTATAAATGAATATATTCAAAATAAAAGGTAGGAAAAAAAGAATATACTGTAATGTCTTTAACCAAGTTCAGTTCAGTTCAATGAATTTCTTCTTTTATTGTAACGTTTAAAACAGAGTAGTGTTCGTTGGGGCAAAACGAAGTTCTGGAGGAGGGCTTTCCTTTGGTTCAGGTCACTTTCCACTTTGTTACCAGATCTCCAGTGGCCACTAAACCCCCTCTGCCTCCATTGGCCTACTAACAACAGTCAGTTCAGTGGGAGGCGGGGAGACATGTCCTCTGAAGCCATTTGGAGCTGGACGAATTGTTTGCTTGGCTTCATGTCCATTTCTTTTCATCATCTTGCAAGTCCACCAATGCTTCCCAGCCGCAGGACACAACATGTCAAAAAGGAAATTATAATTAGCACTAAGATTGTACTAATTCCTATCTTTAATATTAAAATAACTATTCCCCTAAATTTAGATTAAACCCATTCCACGACCAGTCATCTTTACCAGCATTATTATTAAACATTACTTTCAAATCTTTATTCATTTCAAAGACTTCAGTGGTTTACTTGAAATTCACTGTTCGTTATAATAATTATAATTAATCCATTTAACATTTCTGTTGACTGTTATCTATGGACGGATAGATTCTATGCATGCTTTAGTCTCATACGAAATCCCTTTGTGTTGACCTATTGTACACAAATATACATTTTGATCCAAAACATCATATCTTTTATTTCACCTCTTATAATCATTTGTGCCTAATATAGTCAACTCATTCACTCGATCATGCAACTTTTATTTTAACCATAGCGAATTTTCCAATCCATCTTGTTGGCAAATTTTTTCAGAAAAATATCTTCTCCATACATCCAATAACTATCTGCAATATGAAAGGATTTGTCAATGAATAGCTATTGTCACAATTTTCATGTTCATCTTATCACATTCTTAACTTAAAGGTTCCAAGATTTCATACCACACAAGTACATTGGTAAAATGGCATCATACAGTATATGCATGTGGAAACTAAAAGTGTAGCCGTTTCATTGTATTATCTAAATTGAATCCTTTACATATAAGACATTTTATATTTAACATTGTAATCTATTTTATGTGTTGTCGATGATCCAATTTGTTCATTTTTGATAAAAATGACATCACATTCCTCTTGAATCTTAGAACTACATTAGGTATGCAGATAATTATAAAATTACTGTGCTCCATATAGAAACCTATATTTTTTCCACATTTTGAAAGTTTAAAAAACATTGGTATGTTTAATTGGGTATTTTTTGTTTTATTTTCTTTACACTCTTATTCTTTCTCTTTATTCTTTTAACACATTGTTGTGAATTGTAATCATTATTTGTAATGAACTAGGAACTTTAGTTCATATAATGCATTCTTTTAAGATCAATTCCTTTGGAGTATACATTTCCCGTATCTACCAAATAAGTTTATTAGCTAATTTCTAAGGTTCATCACTTTTAACAGGACGTGTCCTTCTTTACAACACCATGATTTATTTAAAGTCTTTGTACAATTTACTTAAACAAAGGTTTAACATTGTTCCAAGTTCAGATCTTTTAATCAAATCAAATCCTCCCTTTGACAATTTAAAATGTCAAAAGTTAATCACCTATGATAGTCAAAACTAGTTACCGTAATTATCTCTTAGGCTTAATTTACTTAGTAAACTTTACTTTATAAACTTTACTTTAGTTAGTGTATTCCCTTATTTAGGTCTTACATTATTTATAAATGCTTGTATAAGAATAATGTGTTCGGCATTAGTTAATTCAATGTTAAGCATTTTCTAATTGTATCGTATTGTTAATTTAGCCAAATCTGCAATATATTATTTTGCCATTCTTTATTGAGGTCTACATCTCTTCCTTTACTAGATTTCACACATTTTATACAAAATTTACTCGTGTGTTTTGATGAAAAGTTACAAAATTATATGTTACAGTGTGATTACAATAATTTAGCATGAGCATTAAATGCTTTATTAATGCTGGCAAGGATGCCAGAATCGTGTTAAGGTGTTTTTGTTGTATCATACTCAACTTATGTTGAACAATTTTGTCCTGGTTCCGGCTGCAGCCTTGGCAAACACTCTGGTGACTGGTCTGCGCGGACTTGGTCATGTTTTCTTTACTGGTGTCTTCACCTCCTCCAGTTCGAGTTCATAGATGCCCCTAGAATTATCCAGAACAGAACACTTATCAGACTAATTTTCTGCTCATCGTCTTGATGTTTTGTCAAAGTTTATATTCTTCACAACACTGTCCTTGTTATTCTTGAACTCTGGTGCATTGACTGCAGTTACACCAGGTACAGCTTCCTTCTTTCTGGATTTCTGCGTGAACCATGTCGATCCGCTCATGTTGAACGTCTGCTTGAACCGTGCGGATCCTCTCTCAATCTCGACATGGACCTTCCAGAGCGGGCCTTCACGCCTCGAGCCATGTCGTTTTTGTCCAGGAAGACCTCATTATCCACCTCGTCTCCACTTTCTCCTTTCTCAGCATCTGTAGTGGAAACAAGCTTCCCTTCTCCTTTCTCATTCATACGTTCTGGTTCATGCTTAAGAAAAGAGTTTGGCAAAAAGTTGTTAACTGCTTAATATGAAAGCTGTTGTGTTAAAATTTTGTAAGTATTGGGCAGCACGGTGGCACAACTGGTAGAGCTGCTGCCTCTCAGCGAGAAGGTTGCCGGTTCAAATCCCGGTCCGGGGCCTTTCTGGGTGGAGTTTGCATGTTCTCCCCGTGCATGCGTGGGTTTCCTCCGGGTACTCCGGTTTCCTCCCACAGACCAAAAAACATGCTTGTTAGGCTGATTGGTGACTCTAAATTGACCCTAGGTGTGAGTGTGAGAGTGGATGGTTGTTTGGTGTGAGTGAGACAGGTCCCTCTTGTAAATGAGTCCCCGTGACTCAACGAGGCTAGCCTGTATAAATAAAGGTTGAATGAATGAATGAATGAATGAATGAAAAAAGTAAAGCTGAAACTATTCAATGTTCTGATTGTGTTCCACCTCCCTTTTATAATTTCTTTTATTATTGTGTCATGCACTTTCATGCAGTTCATGTGTATTTTCTGTTTGGTAAATTAGTATTAATACAGATAACTGTAAGGTTCCATGCTTATCTTAAGTCATGCAATTGAATCAACCGTTAAGGTATTTGCTTCTTTGTCCAACAGATGTTGCTTTGCTTCCTGTTGAAAGCTTTGGTCAATCTTACAAGTCTGGCACTCGGTTCCTGCTTAAATATATTGATGGAGAAAAAACAATACAACAAAATACAGTACAGTCCTTTTACTAATTAACTATTAAGTAACCAATTAATCAATTAATTAATTCATTATTGTTTTACCATTAGCATTTTTCTACCACATTGTATGTCTTAAAAAACTAAACATTGATAGTTTATTGATACAACTAACAAATTCAGAGTATTGTTGTGTCTGTGTGTGTTTGATACATACCAAGCAAATTAATACTTACTGGACAGAAATTTCAGGAACATCAACTTTATGGATCTTCTTCCGTATTTAGGAGCTGAAACAATAATCCTAACTGACCCTATCTTTTCACCTCAACAGTTTTTGCAAGCGCAGGAAAAATAGTTTGGTTATATCACAATAATTCATCATGCATGCACAGAACATCAATGTAATGAATAACAGCTGCAAGGAGGAGAAAACAGTTTAAACAAGTTGAAATGTCCACTGGAAGTCATCTGTCCGTGGACCTATCCTGTAAAAAATTACAATAGATATGGTTAGAAAAGTCAACATGAACAATAATGTTTGTACATTAATTCTTTTAACCATGCATTAACTTAAAGTATTTACTTTAGTTTGTTGCAACATTTTGTCATCTGCAGAGACTATTTTAGTTGTATAGAACAATTCACTAAGTTTATCTGATTATGATGGGCGAGAAATATTAATTCTCTTCAGTGCACTGAAAACCCCAAATTGCTACCGGTAGACTAATGAGATTAATGAGATTAATAAATCAGATTAAAACCAATTTACTTTTTCATTTCATGTTTTCTTTTGTTCGACATCGTTCTCTTGTAGAAATTATCATTAATTGTTTCATTAATTATTCCTTAAACATAAACATTTTGCTTTTATGGTCCAAACGAGTTCATTTATTTTGTTTTATTTTTAAATCTTGTTCATTTTATGTTAGTTCTACTTTAAACAAAAAACATAACACAAAACATTCGCTCACATAAAAACAAAATACAAAATTGAAAAATTGGCAGAAAGAAAAATTCTCAGAAAATTCTCACTGTACCTGCCTCCACCATCAAACAACCAGATTAAAACTACTATAATCTGCCAGTAACAGAACAAAACAAACAGCTCCTTCAAAACCCACAATCAACACAAGTATACAGTACACATCGCACTACTTTAAAAACAAAACTATTTAACAATTCAGTTCTGATAGTTTACCCAAAATGTGCACAATGACCTTTTCATTCCTAACTTCTCTTTTTTAAACCTCTACACTCCACTCTAAATCAGCAATCAGCATTAATTTACCCAATTATTTATTTACTTATCTGAAACACATCTAAGCCTACGGGCATTATTCCAACAACTTACAGTCGAATTAAAGTTATTTCAAGCATAGCAAGTTTATAAATCACTGTCAATTATTTGTCAGATAACAATTCAATCATAAAAGCAATTTTCATATGATATGTTCTTCTTAAAAATGTCACAAGCATGAAAGAGTAATTTCCAGATCTCTTGTGTCTCGGCACAAGGTTTCAGGCCCCTGCTTCAACTTCCTGTTTCTCCCGTTGTCTGACTTCCTGTACAACCTTTTGACCCTGGCTCCTCTATTTTTAACAATCAGCTGTAACAAACAAAGAATGTTCTTGACTGTTTTACTCTGGTGTCTAAATTTACTTGGCAATGAATATGTGATATGTTGTTACAATATATGTGAAAATGTGTATGATTTTAACTGTCTAACACAATACTTTGTACTGTATGTGCGAGCAGTGGTCAAATTATAAAATGTGATTTGTGTAATAATTTTATATACCTGGATGTAAAAAATTTTATTTATTTGTGTAGCCACTTTCTTGGTTTAAAGTTATTTGGTTGTAAACAGTATGTACTGTTCACACGTTCTTTTTAGAAAACACAACCTAAAATCGTCTGACTTAAAGATAAACTTTTTGTTTACATCATAAGTTGTTACCTTAACATTTTGTCTCAATGTGTTCACTTAAAAAATCATTTTCTTATCCAGACTTAATTGGCTTACAAAATTTACTTTAAAATTGTTTGTTTCAAAGATCATTTCAGTATGAAATCCGATCAGTTATTTATATAATACTGTAATAAGTAGACTTTAAATAACAATTGCTCACAGTAAACATCCTTCCACTGTGTGTGATTCACCAGATGTCTTGATAGTGTCCATGTTCAGTCCACATTTTACTGTGTGTGTCCAAAAGCTTCATGTGACTCAGTTCAGTCTCTCGGCTTCTGCAACAGTTGACTTTCTTTTTTTTTCAAAGTTGCTCATAGCAGCCTCCGCCCCGTTTTTTCAGTTCACGGATGTCATTCCTTTGTGTGCCCCTCAAATACACTTTCAGCGTTTGAACGTGTCCTCTCCCGAGACATTTTTCCAGTTCATTTACACTTCTCCAGCTCTACTGTGTTCCAGTGCCTCAGTGTCCCTCAGCGCTCAGATTCAGTTCATCATAGATGCATGACAGCTGTTTTCAGTGACAGCGCCTCTGTTCCTCCTATTTTCATGAAAGTTGTTTTCCGGCTTTGAGAAACACACCCAGTAAGTAATTATGTCACTGTGGCACAGAACAAAAATTTATTAGCATTATTTTTTATTACTTTCACAAAATCAAGGTTCATACTGAAATATCACTAATATTACAGAGCTGTAAATCAATTTTAAAATTGTATGTTGTTCAGTTTTTCTAATATAAATAAAATTATTTCTGCATTTAAATCATTTTAGTTCTATATCTTTAGACCAGAGAGATCCAATCTAAGTAAAAACATTATTCTGGTACAGATAGACAAAGATGTATCTTTTAATCATTTTTTTTTACCTAAAGTGTTCAAAACCAATTATGTTCAAAGTATATCTGTAGTACAATTTGAAGAAGATTTATATTTATATTTATGCTTTAATGAATAAAATGCATTCAACTGTTAATAATAACAATAATGAATTCAATTTATAATGCACTTTTCATTTTTCATTCATTCATTCAACCTTTATTTAGTCAGGTAAATCTTTTGAACCTCATGGGCTCATTTACGAAAGCGACCTGCTAAAACTAAAGAACAATCATTAATCTCAAAGTACTATGAAACTGTTCATAAAGGTTTGAATTAAAATAATTATTTAAAGTTCTGGTTGTTTTCTGTACAAAAACTTTCTGTCCTAGAGACGAAATGTAGGATTTGTACTCTTGAGTTTATTTTCAGAAACTTAGCTGGCCTCAGCTTGCATGTCAATTCCTTTTATGGTAATTCATGAGTCACTCTCAAACAGGCCTCATTATTGCTCCGTTCGGCAAGACAAACCAACACCCCATCTTTTCAAAGTTTTAATGTGAGTACAGTTTTATTCTCTATTCTTTTATATAGTGTACGTTGTTTTCAGAACGAACATATAGTTTTGGAATGTCTAACACAAATGAATTTATATTCTACTCATTTTCCTGTGGCTTCTCATAAGAGTCTGCTGTGTGTGCGAGTGTGTTTGTCTGTGTGTGTGTGTGTAGCTTTTTTCACTGGTCTCATTGCAGCGAAACGACTCTACCACGGGAGCAGTTTTAAGAGAGGGAGAGAAAAAAGACGGGTGGGGCGGCAGACCTCTTTGTTCCAGCTGTCTCGCATCTACAGAATCACTCACTCCACCGGCGAACCGCAAGTAAGTAACTTTTTGTATTGTCTTCTTTATAACTTATAGTTCCTTTCACTGTTTTAAACAAACTTTTAAGGTAGTAAACTTAATCAGGTTTTGTTTGACCTTTTAAACTCATGTTTTTTCATATCGTTTAACCAACGCAGAGCTTTCCATGTTCGTGTGCTCATTCTGACTGTGTGTGCGTGAATGGCTGGTCGGTCCTGCTCTTGAAATTAGTTTAAACATTTACAAAATGCATATCATAAACGGATGTATATAAGTAGTACTATAAGTACTATAAGTATTTTTCTTATTTAATTTTCACCATACCCAAAAACTTCACACTACAATTTCAATATTTTATACCTATTTATACAAAACTACATGAGATCTTTACACGAGATCTTTACAAACGAAATGAACAATTCATTTTGACGAGACTAGTCAGAGCATTGGATCGTATTCATGCACTTTTAAGGGACAGTAATTCGATGATGTTTATTACACTGTGAGAACATGTCCCATTTAATTCTTATCCTCTGCGTGTCCGTGAGTTTATATGAATTTTTACTTTTATGAAACTTAAATTAACTTCACATTTAGTTTAAACTAGGTTGTATGCGAGTTTTATCTCTTTGGGAGATGAACTCTTTAGGAGTTTAATAAATTGTACGTACGTTTACCCAAACTCTGATGATGTCTGAGTAAAAATGTCTGTGCGTGTTTCTCTTCTGTTTAACATTTTTGCTGTGTGTGGTGTTTATCTTTTCAGGAGAAAAACAGCCATCCCTTACTGCTAACTAACTTCACCAGGAGAAAAACAAGAAAGTGACGAAAAAGACACGAGAGAAAAAGAAAACCAGCAACTTTGTTCAAACACACCATTTTTCCTGCAATCAACCAAAACTGTTTCTGGACAGGAAATTTCTGGCAACCATCACAAAACCCAACTCCATGCCAGAAACACAAGGGAAAAAACAAAAAATTGCAGCTTGCAGCTTCGACCCTCTTCAGATCAAAACAACTAACGCCTTCACTTCCAGCAAAAACCAGAAAACAGCCACCGTTGGAAAATGAGCAAACGCTTCAGCAGCCCAATTTTAACACTTCCCAGTAACCCAGCACTTCAAACTTCCATAAAACAAACATACTTCAACTCCACTCAAACATTTACTCAGACGCAGCAAAACAGTTAAATCTATCAGGAAACTTCAAACATAGCAAACACAACTTAACAGCAGGAATTACACTCACATCGAAAAGTTTTCCAAAAGCACATTCCATGCCCATGTAAAAAACCGGCAGAAAGAGCGTAACCTCTTTCAGACAGCCAAAGTCAACAACAATGTCTAGCTCCACACAGGAAAAAACAGCAGGCTATTTATAGCAGACGTGCTGCTTTTTGAGCAGTGCTCACATCGTCCTTCCTGTTCAACTCTTAAACAACAGCTTTATTATTGATTCTATGATGTCTAGTGTCTTAACTTTACACTAATAATTTATTAACACTTTAATTAAATATTCAGTTTATATATTAACACTTTAGTCACTAATTTATGTATTAACACTATATTTTATTATTTTATTTATGAACACTTTTAGTGCATTTTATGCAATTTGTTCATACTATTATTAAATTATTAAATTATATTATTAAATTTTATATTAAATATTTGTATTTGAATGTACATGTACAGTTTTTAATAAAGATATTTGTTTTATTCAACTGTGCACAGTTTGTATTCTTTTCAGGCCTTTAACCATGGTATGATGTTATTCTCATTCAAACGCGTTGTACGTGTTACATTTCACTAAATTTGATGCCAAATTAAACACAATATCGCTTACCCTGTCGCAAAAAAAACCACGTGCCTACAGGACTGTAATTACAGCTTTTTACCCAATTCTGCCACGTTTGACAAAAAATGGACTGAATGATCACTTCAGCTTTAAACCTTACTTCTGCCGCGTTTTTCTCCTGCGCTCAGAAACTGATCCGGGTACAGCTTTTTTAACCTCCTTTTATATATATACAAGGAGACTAGTGATCAACTAGCTTTTTAATTTTTACAACCGGTTTACCAATATAGCTTTACTTTAAGTGCTTGAAATATAACATGCAATTTAGTTTTACCAAGTCTAAAGCACATTTTCAAACTATATTTTTACTGCAGTGTCGACACAGAAAGCTGTTTTTTATATCCAATTTAATTCCAATTTGACTGTCAGCATATGAAAACTATTTAATTTTCAATTTGAATTCATTTTTAATTTGTCAAACAGCCAAAACTTGACAAGTTTTTTCAGTATTTCTCCTTAGTGGCAAAAGAATTAAAGAAATCCTCAGTTTACAGGTTCCAATGCCCTGATCAAGCGAACACTTTCTCCACCAGCTGAGAAAGAAAGAAATCACTTATGCAATAAAATAAAACATATTTACCAAAGGGCCCAATATTTCTTCCAGTCTCAGTCAGCAGAAGAAAGCAGCCAGATCAGACGGCAAACCCGTACGGAGCCACCAAATGTTGAGGCGAACTGGTCCTCATATTGAATAATTTGACACGAGACCTTTCTTCCTTTGCCAGCAAGAGAACTCTTTTAATAAGTAAAATACAGAACATACAGCTGAACAGTCTATACCGAATCGAATCTAATCTGTGTCCTCAGAATAGCATGTAGTTTCATTTATACCTTCTTTTGACGTCATTTCTTATGTAAGAAAAAGGGTCTGTTCTTTCCCGTAAGGGAAGAACTGAAAACAGTTTTGGGAAGGGCAAGGACAGTGTATTTCCTAAAAAGGGAACTTTGCACGAACATAAACAGTTTAGCTTATCTGTTTCTTGTCAGAGGGTAAGAGTTTTTCCCTTGCATGGAGGAACACAAATTTAGGATTAATGACTTTGTTATTCTGGTTCTCACCAGATGTTCTATGAACTCCTGAACTTTTGTACGTGCTCTGTCCAACGAGTGTTGGATTTCTGGACAGACTGTAATGCCCTACAAATACATATAACAAAACCTACAATTGTAAAGAGAGTGGGTCCTAAAACTGAGCCTTGTGGTACACCATTTTTAACTGTTAAATAGCTGGAAAAAGTACCGTTATGTTGAACACATTGCCTCCGATTGGAAAGATAGTTAGAAAACCAACCGATGGTGTGATCAGAGAAACCGATTTCTGAGAGCTTATGACACAGGATGTTATGATCCACAGTGTCAAAAGCTTTAGACAGGTCTAAGAAAAGTGCAGCACAATAGTCCTTAGCATCCAATGCTTCAACAACATCATTCAGAACCTTCAGAGAAGCAGTTGTTGTGTTTTTTCCTGAAACATCTAGAACTAACTAAGAAAAGCATCAACTAGTAATACACTAAGCTTAATATAGTGGGAATAAACAGCAGCACGAACATGAGTTATATAAGATATAAGAATGTATCTGAATGTATCTGAATATAAGAATGAATCTGCAGCTAAACGCTAAATAAAAGAGACAAAATGAGTAAAGCAGCTATAATAATAATAAAACAGAAGTCATCATTTATCTGCTGCCAAACTTTACTCAACAAATTAGAACATAAACACAAAGTAACAAATTCAAACTGTTCTCCATCACAAACAACTTTTCCACACACGTCAACATTGTTCACCTATTTTCTGTCACTTCGGCTGTTTCCGCAGCTAAACAAACACATGCTAGTTGGCAGCTGGCTCCATTTTGGTTGATAATTCTTTAATGAGGAATGCATTAAGCATCGAGATGAGAACAAACTTGAAGGATTTAGTTTTTGACTTCCTGATTTGTTGGAGCGCTCTTCATGACTTTGTGCTGAGTGTTTTTACTCTCAACTTCTAAACATACAAGAAATAAAATGTTTGTTTTTCACAAAGTTCAACGTTTTGTTCAGCACATCCAGCGACTGTTGCAAATGTAAATGTTCAATGTTTTCCTCACAGAAACCTGCGCACATTTCAAGAAATCCATCAGAGGTTTGAGTTTAGTAAATCAGTGAACATCAACAGATCCAATGATTTGGATTCAAAAGATCCAAAACTCCACAGAAACCAGTTTGAGCTCAACGGAGACATTTTTGTCCATTTTATAGTCAAACACAAAGACATTTAAATCTAAATCATTCTTTGGACATCAAAAATCTTATGACTGTAATTAAATCTTTTTATTTTTAAAGTTTCCAAAACTCATGTTTCCATCAAATCACAAAGTTTTGTTAACGAATGTGAAAGTTGATGTTAAATAGTTGAAAGCTTCATTTCAAAGTGAACCTTTGGTTCAGTGTTTGTCAGAAATGTTTGGTTGTGAAGCTCAGGCTTTAGATGATGGATGGACAGACAGACAATAAACAGATGTTTGAATGATCCAGAGGAACAGTTCAAAAACACATCTGGAAATGTTTCAACATAGAAACTACTTTCATGTTTTGAAACACTCAAATGTTTTTTCATCCAAAAGTGTTTTTGTGTTTGTGTTTTTTGACTGAACTCACAGAGTTGAGATGTTTTCAAAGTCAAAATGATTTTCTTTCCTTCATCAGCAGCTAAATGTAGAATATTTGATGCTTCATGGAGTCACATAGTGTTTCATCAAACAGCTGGTTGTGCTGCTGTTTTAAATTGTGTCCTAAATGTGAAAAGTGATGCGAGGACATCATTTGATTGTCCACTCTGAAGACTTTAGAGAAAGACAAACAGAGGTTTCTGTGAGACACTTGAAGCTGGACGTGTTCATTGAAGTGTTTCTTGTGAGCAGACTCCAACATGTCTCTGGTCTCAGACTCAAACACTCGGGACACATCAGCTGAAATAAAGTCCACTTTGCTGCAAACATCTGCTGTGAAAACAAAGTGGAAACATGAACGCAGCAGGAAAAGTCATTTTGAACGCTGCACACAAGATGACTTTTCTGTGGATCATCAGTGGAAAATATTGTCCACAAGTGATTTCAGCAGCATGTGGTGGTTGAGGCCAGTGTTCCTTTAACAGCTGTTTCCTCTTGCTCACATCTGTTTGACAGAATCAAAGGAGTGAAATAGTTAGAAATGTGTTCCAGTTTGATCCACGTGAAGTTGAAGAATTCAAAGTGAAAGAATTCAACAAGAGCCTCAACAGTCTTCTACTCTCCATCATGTTCAGCCTCTGGATTGAGACGTTTCAAACTGAAAAGTTCATTTCCTTTGGCTTCCAATGATTTTAGCAGCTCAAGTCTTTTTTCATTGACTCCTTTAAGAATAGATTTGGACTTGTTCTTAAATGTTGTGTTTGAACACCTTCACTTTGTTGTTTTATGGATGTTATTTTGGAGTTTGTTGTTCAGCACATTGGTCAACTCTTGTTGTTTAAATCTGCTTTATTAATAAAGTTGATCTCATTTGATTCATGGATCAGCCTGTATTCTATATTTATACAACATGTAATGATGTTACACAACTAGTTGATGTTTTTTCTAAGAGAATGGCTGAACTTTAGGACTTGATGACAGTTTTTCTACCTGATTGTTGTTTATTTGATGAAGAAATGTGATTTGATGTCTCTGTGATTTAAATGTGTCTGGAATGACAAAAAGAAAAAAGAACTTGAACAAGTTTCTGTCCACAGTCACACTGACTAAAGCTGACACATTAAAGCTGGTCAAACTTTGCTCGGCGGCTCCTCTCATCACTCCGTCCTGGAGTTTATTGCTGAAGGCTGTTTTTGTCCAAGTGGACAAATGTCTGAGCCTGAAGACCAAGGAGACAGCAGCTGTTCAGATCCTGAAGAAGGATCCAGATGTTTCCAGGACTCTGATAAAGAGGTTGATCCCAGACGTGTGTTCATGAAGATTCAACACTTTTCTTTCTGCTCTGCTTGAAGACGCACCACAAGCTGCTCATCTTTCATGACATCATCTAGTTTGTGTCCTCGTCTTGTTTTCCAGATGTTCCTGATGAACATGATCAGTGTCCTGAACACAGAGCCTGTAACCTGGTCCAGTTCTAGGACTGGTTCCAGTACATGGGGCAGACCTGTCTCACCTTTGAGGTGCTGGACAGGACTCTCTCTGACCTGTTGCATGAGGCAAACTGGATGCTGCTGAACACAGATGTGATCTGCCCACACACATCTGCACAGCAGCTGTTTCTTCTAATGCACAACTGATATCTATTGATCTATAGATCTGGATCAACTCCTCACAGCTGTGCTTTGAAACACTATATTTGAAAATAAAACGTTTTAAAGTAGAAATATGAATGTTCATTTTATTGATTTGTATATTTTTATGAATATATCTTAACAGTGTCCGACACCTGAGAAGATAAACCCAATATTTAAGAAAAAATACCACATTTGAAATGCAAAGACTGAACTTTATTATTCCAGAATCTGTGTTGATTAAATGCTAATCCTTCTTAAACTACATCAGATGGGTCTAAATTCAGTGAAATATTGACAAGTTGCCATGGGAACACAGAAACTGAAGGATGTAGAGCTGGAGGAGCTCAGTTCGAGCTCATTAGACTTTCGCTTTGGTCCGCAGGCTGGAGCGCGCGCGCCGCGCGTGCACTGTGCCGCACGGCGAAATGCGTTCATTTAGTTTCGCCCCTGTCTTTATGGTTGACGCACGGCCGAGCATGACAAAGTGCTGTTCTTTTACGGGCCAGCAGGTGGAAGTAGCCTCTACAACATGTGCATATGTTACAAGAAAGGGTGTAGAAGAAGAAATCTACCGTAGAAGAAGAACTGTTTGACGTCACAACACAAATAAAATGGCTTCCCGCTCGCTTCATTCTTGAACTGTCTTTATTAGAGGAGCAAATTATAATAGAACAACAGTTATTGTGTCTTGCAATTTTAATGAGACGAAGAAGACGCAGAAGGAGATGGTATGTTCGGCCATTACACTGTCAGAGACGTACTGGTGGGGAATATAACATGCATGTCTGCACGCCGATTTGATGACCTGCTACATCGTATTTCGCCTTTCATACGACATGGAAGGACCCACAGCAGCCCTGTGACATTACCCGAGCGTTTGGCAGTGACTTTAAGAATCCTGGCTTCAGGTAGCAGCCAGAAAAGTGTAGCAGCCAGCTACAAACTTGGTGCAACTACGGTTTCCCTGATAGTCTCTGAGGTGTGCCAAGCTATATTGTATATTGCTATATGTATTTGAATGTTAATGATTTTAAATAAAATGAAACTACATTGAAATATCCACTTCAGCTTTCCGTCTGTTTTGTTTGCATATTGTATTTACAAAGCCACTAACAGTTGTATTACATAAAATTTGGTATGAAAGACTTTTTTATAACTGTAAGAACATTAGATGTTAGAATTATTTGGAAACCTGAAATGGCATTGTAAATATAAGTCCCATATTGCATTAAAATGAAGCATTGCTACCTGACACGAAAAATCTCAATGTGTAGTAGCCTTTATTTCACCAGGAATGTGAAGTGGAATGTGGAGAAACCTGTAGAAATAGTGTTTTGATTTTAATGTGTGCAAAAATGGCATGCTGTCTAAAAATAATTGATAAATGTGTAATTGTGCATTACAAATGTATCATTTGAATCAAAGTCAAGTCAAAGTCAGCTTTATTCTCAAAACAGTAATATGTACAGGACATACACAGGATTGAAATTGCATTTCTCTCTGTCCCTCAGTGCAACAATAACTATTTAAACACTAAAACATTTAATAAACATAAAATGAAATAAAGTGTAATACTGTCCTGAGTTTTTGCATAGTACTTTTTCATAGTAGTATAAAAGTAAAAAAAGTTTTCACCAACATTTAATAAACATAAAATGAAATAAAGTGTAATACTGTCCTGAGTTTTTGCATAGTACTTTTTCATAGTAGTATAAAAGTATAAAAAGTTTTCACCAACACCAACATTTAATATCCATAAACATAAAATGAAATAAAGTGTAATACTGTCCTGAGTTTTTGCATAGTACTTTTTCATAGTTAGCCTGGCCCTCGCCTTCCTGCACAGCTCCGCTCAATTCTCATTTCCCTTCACTGCACAGTCTGGGACTTGTCCCATAGACAAGGATATCTCCGGTAGGTTTTGACCGGACCAATCAGAGAACAGAAGGCGGAGTTTTGAACGACGTCGACTGACGTCGTCATTCAAAATGGCTGCCGCCACGAAGGAATTTTCATCAAAACAAGGTAAAAAACTATTATTTCTCTGCTGATAAAAAATATATTTCTTAGCTGACGTTATATCAGAAGTGTTCCTGAGCAATCAGAGAGCAGAAGGCGGAGTTTTGAACGACGTCGACTGACGTCGTCATTCAAAATGGCTGCCGCCACGAAGGAATTTTCATCAAAACAAGGTAAAAAACTATTATTTCTCTGCTGATAAAAAATATATTTTATAGCTGACGTTATATCAGAAGTGTTCCTGAGCTTAACAGTTCCTAAATCAATTCACGAAATGGTCAAATCTGCTGGATTTAAATAGTTTCGGTTTGATATTTTCCAAACAGCCTCGGGTGCGCTACGAAAATAAATGATAAAAAATCGAATTTTATCTCAAATGTTTCATCTAGGCCAACAGTCAGTAAATTAAAGACATATAATTACACACTGGTGGCAGAAAAAATATCCACCGAGTGGTTTCTGAGCAATTTATCTGATAGTCTGGACCTCGCCAGGCTAAACTAACAAAACTCCGCCTTCTGTTCTCTGATTGGTCCATTCAAAAATCTAACGGAGAAATCGTTTGTCTATGGGAGAGATGCCAGACCCTAGTACAAAGCGAAGTGAAGGACATGGGTCTGGTTCCAACCAGGCTATTTCATAGTAGTATAAAAGTAAAAAAAGTTTTCACCAACATTTAATAAACATAAAATGAAATAAAGTGTAATACTGTCCTGAGTTTTTGCATAGTACTTTTTCATAGTAGTATAAAAGTATAAAAAGTTTTCACCAACACCAACATTTAATATCCATAAACATAAAATGAAATAAAGTGTAATACTGTCCTGAGTTTTTGCATAGTACTTTTTCATAGTAGTATAAAAGTAAAAAAAGTTTTCACCAACATTTAATAAACATAAAATGAAATAAAGTGTTAATACTGTCCTGAGTTTTTGCATAGTACTTTTTCATAGTAGTATAAAAGTATAAAAAGTTTTCACCAACACCAACTGAGTGAGCTGATGCTAGGGCTGTCGCTTCTGCTACTGCTGCTTGACCCTGGCAAGTGTCGAGGTGGTACGGGTATGGGCACCGTTGGACAGGGAGGAATTGGCGTGGAGGACCTGCGCAGAGGAAAACACCCTGCATTTGAAGTACTGCCAGTTTCATGGCCAGTAGGCGTGAGGTTGTGAGAGACGATGGGTGTGATGTACTCATGGTCGATGGTGGTGACGGTCTGGTCCATGGGGGTGACGGTCTGGTCGAATGGGGTGACAGTCTGGTCGAGGCACCATGTATCGTCCTGTGCTTGGCTCTGTGGTGTTTCTTCAGGCTAAAAAACAGACATTGACATCCATCAGTACAAAATGAAACGGTAACGGATACAATGCACATACAGTATGTGTTAAATAAAAACAAATGTTTGTGTAATTGTTAGCTTAATAAACAGAAGGTGAAGCATCAACAGACATATAGGCTAAATTTGTTTACAGTTGAGGTGTGCAGATCTAAAATGGTTATTTCCACTATTTCACATTTACTGGTCAGCAGCTTGATTTATATTTTCATTAAGCCATGTTTTGGTCATTCATTCTCACAGTTTATTGTTTATATCTATGACTACAAAGGGGAAACAACACGGCAGGCTGCACAGCATGGCCTGCTGTATTCCATGCTAAGCTAGCTGTAATAAAAGCAGTACTAACTTTTTTTTTCTTTCATTTTTACCTCTTTTTCCATATTTGTGTCCTTTTCTCGGTGTTTTATAAAACTCGACAGCCAACTCAGCTCCACAACGAGGATTGGCACCGGTTTGTTGGTGCCAGGATCGCCACTTCTGATCACCCTCTTCTTGGCCTTCACGAAGCGATCCCGCATGTTTTTCTTCCTCCTTCTGCATCGCTTCTGTGCCAGTTGCACATCGAGGGATCATACAAATGGCGATACATGCGGATGAGTTCAGCCAGAGCAGCTTCGAAAGCGTCCATCTTGTTTTGAGCCCAGTCCGTACGTCACTGAGCGCGGCGCGCGCTCTAGGCTTGCGGAGTTTCAAAAATTCAGAGGTGCACGGCACGCGCTAATCCCCTGCGCGGGGCCAACGCGCAGGGGCGGGGACTGTGAAATTGCGTCACTTTTGGAGGGCACACCCTCGCGCGCTGCGCGACGCGTCAAGTATGAATCATTATTTTGAAGACCAGCAGCTAACGGAAGTGATGTTCTCCAAGCACCGGAAGTTGCTCAGTTCTGACGTCAGTGTTTGTTGTTCTGCTCCGTAGCTACGAGCTGAAGGCCTTTTCTCTCGACTGCTGCTCAAATGAGTTGAAGTGAACGTTAAATTGAGCTGTAACATCTGTAAATGTTGCTGACCGGAAGTTAACAGATGTGGAGACAGCGGCTCAAACAGCTGGAAGCAGAGGAAGAAGAAAAGTCTGAGGATTTTGGAAGTAGAGCTGCAGCTCAGGAACAAACGGAGCAAGACACATGTTAGATGCTGTTTTCAGTCCCAACCATCAACTGCATCTTTTAGGTTTGTGTCTTTATTCTTTCTCTCGAGTGACTTTGTTACAAGTTAGTAGCAGTTTTCTGGAAGATAAAGGAGTTACTTCTTACTCTCTGTGCTGATCCGAAACAAACAAAGAGTGAACGACTCAAGTGAACCGAGTTACTTTAGTGACTCATTAGACTGACTCAGATCCATAAAGTGAACCGAGTTACTTTAGTGACTCATTAGACTGACCCAGATCCATAAAGTGAACCGGGTTACTTTAGTGACTCATTAGACTGACCCAGATCCATAAAGTGAACCGGGTTACTTTAGTGACTCATTAGACTGACCCAGATCCATAAAGTGAACCGGGTTACTTTAGTGACTCATTAGACTGACCCAGATCCATAAAGTGAACCGGGTTACTTTAGTGACTCATTAGAGACTGACCCAGATCCATAAAGTGAACCGGGTTACTTTAGTGACTCATTAGACTGACTCAGATCCATAAAGTGAACCGGGTTACTTTAGTGATTCATTAGACTGACTCAGATCCATAAAGTGAACCGGGTTACTTTAGTGACTCATTAGACTGACTCAGATCCATAAAGTGAACCGGGTTACTTTAGTGACTCATTAGACTGACTCAGATCCATAAAGTGAACCGGGTTACTTTAGTGACTCATTAGACTGACTCAGATCCATAAAGTGAACCGGGTTACTTTAGTGATTCATTAGACTGACTCAGATCCATAAAGTGAACCGGGTTACTTTAGTGACTCATTAGACTGACTCAGATCCATAAAGTGAACCGGGTTACTTTAGTGACTCATTAGACTGACCCAGATCCATAAAGTGAACCAGTTACTTTAGTGACTCATTAGACTGACTCAGATCCATAAAGTGAACCGAGTTACTTTAGTGACTCATTAGACTGACTCAGATCCATAAAGTGAACCGGGTTACTTTAGTGACTCATTAGACCACATGTGTCAAACTCTTGGCCCGAGGCCCAGATGTGGCCCGCCATGTCATTTTATCTGGCCCGCGAGAGCTTAATTAAAAAGTTTTGAGTGTCTAAAAATTAATACGAACGAGTTTTGACCAAAAACTACATTTCCCACAATGCCTTTTCGTTTACGGCAGCCCCACTATGCCTTTCGACAACGGTTTTCCCACAATGCCTTTCGACTACGGTAGCCGAGGCAGTGTTTCTACCTTCATGCCAACGAGTGGAATTGAGATATAAATAATGATCCCAACATGTCCAGAAAGAGAAAAGTTGATACAGACAGAAGTTTTTTTTTTTTCATTCATTCAACCTTTATTTAGTCAGGTAAATCTTTTGAACCTCATGGGCTCATTTACGAAAGCGACCTGCTAAAACAAAAGAACAATGAACAGCAATGGTAGAATTTCCTTAAACAATAAACAAACAATAGAAAACAAAAGAGAGAGAAAAATATATATATATATATACACATATATATACACATATATATACACATATATATATACACATATATATATATATATATTCCTCCCTTTAACAAAGTATCAAAAAACTAGCAAAACATTATAAGGTATATGTATAAAATCAAAGACAGGAACAAATTTTCAATTTTCAAGAAAGATGGGAAGGCGAATACTTGTTTGTGCTTCCAGGAGAAAGACCGGTATGTCTTTTGTGTTACGAGGCGGTGTCGGTTTTGAAACCAAACACGGAGCTAAGTACGCTAAAGCTAGCCTTCAAGAAAAGCAACACATTCTGCCAAGAATTAAAAGGCAAACTGCGGTCGCAGCAGAGTTTGTTCATGAAACCCACAGCCAAAAACGAGGCTGCAGTGAAAGCTAGCTTCAAAGTGGCTGTGTGACTTTGCTGTGTTGTGCGACATAACCGACCATCTCGCCCAGCTGAATCAGAAGCTGCAGGGACGCAAACAAGTCATCACGCAGATGTCCGACGCGATCACGGCTTTCCTGCGAAAATTGGACTTATGGATGTGGCAAGTGAAACAGGACAATCTTGTCCACTTTCCTGTTTGTCAGGTTAGCATTTTCTTAAAATTTAATTCAAATATATCCTGATGCATTCTCAATAATCCAGGTAGAAAAATCTAAAAAAGCTAAGTGTGGTCCTCTGGACATTCAAAAAAACAAAACAAAAAACAGGTGATTATTTCAGCCACCTAAAATAATATGTTCCCCTTCCTTGGATGGTTTCTTTTCACAAAGATGGCCTCTTTTACTCGTCTCTCAAACCATTGTTCCTCTCTATCAAGGATGTGAACATCTTCATCCCTGAAAGATGAAGTTTTGTTTTGTTTTTTAAATGTCCAGAGGACCAGACTTAGCTTTTTTAGATTAATTAAAATATAATAAAATGTAATTCAACAAAGAAGAAGAACATTTCAACTGTGTGCAATTTAATGATTGTGCTTGCATTTTGTTTTGTGTTTATCATTTTCAGAACATGATCAATCATAGAGAGAGAATCCACTTGGTGTGTTCAAGGACAGGCAGCATCTCCTCATCAAAGACTAACCAAACAACTTGAGTACGGTAATATAGTTGTGAACTGAGTCAACCTTTATTTTGGTATGTGTATGCACACAAATTGTTGTCATTCACAGTTGGATGCAAGGCTGTGTGTAGCCTTTTTGGGTGAGATGCTACATGTGTCATACATGTTCTTTGCAGCTCAGTTTTATGTTTGTTTTTTTAATTAACATGGACAATTTCATCCTTCCACTCCTCCACTCCTCCAGTGGAGGAGTTTAAGTATCTCGGAGTCTTGTTCACGAATGAGGGAAAACTGGAGCGTGAGATCGATAGGCGGATAGGTGCAGCGTCCGCAGTGAAGCGGGCGCTGTACCGGTCTGTCGTGGTGAAGAGAGAGCTGAGTCAAAAGGCAAAGCTCTCAATTTACCGATCGATCTACGTTCCCACCCTCATCTATGGTCATGAGCTCTGGGTTATGACCGAAAGAACAAGATCTCGGATACAAGCGGCTGAAATGAGTTTTCTCCGCAGGGTGTCTGGACTCTCCCTTAGAGATAGGGTGAGAAGCTCAGTCATCCGGGAGGGACTCGGAGTAGAGCCGCTGCTTCTCCACATCGAGAGGAGCCAGTTGAGGTGGCTCGGGCATCTGGTTAGGATGCCTCCTGGACGCCTCCCTGGTGAGGTGTTCCGGGCATGTCCCACCGGGAGGAGACCCAGAGGAAGACCCAGGATACGCTGGAGGGACTATGTTTCTCGGCTGGCCTGGGAACGCCTTGGGATTCCCCCAGAGGAGCTGCTCCAAGTGGCTGGGGAGAGGGAAGTCTGGGCCTCCCTACTTAGGCTGCTACCCCCGCGACCCGACCCCGGATAAGCGGAAGAAAATGGATGGATGGATGGATGGAATTTCATCCTTCATTAATGGAGTTATGTGGGTTTTCATAAGCTGACAAATTTTTAAAGGATTTATGTTAGAGCAACAAGCAAACATGTTTTCTATGCAACTGTAATTGTCAGTTGAATAAGTTATAATAAATGAGTTATTCAACATTAAGGAGTACGGTAGTTACATTTATTTTACATTACATTAGATTACATTTAGTTACATTTATAAGTTACATCTGGCCATTCAAGGTCAGCCATTATGCCGATGTGGCCCTCGTTGAAAATGAGTTTGACACCCCTGCATTAGACTGACCCAGATCCATAAAGTGAACCAGGTTACTTTAGTGACTCATTAGACTGACCCAGATCCATAAAGTGAACCGGGTTACTTTAGTGACTCATTAGACTGACCCAGATCCATAAAGTGAACCGGGTTACTTTAGTGACTCATTAGACTGACCCAGATCCATAAAGTGAACCGGGTTACTTTAGTGACTCATTAGACTGACCCAGATCCATAAAGTGAACCAGGTTACTTTAGTGACTCATTAGACTTGACCCAGATCCATAAAGTGAACCGGGTTACTTTAGTGACTCATTAGACTGACCCAGATCCATAAAGTGAACCAGGTTACTTTAGTGACTCATTAGACTGCCTCTTTTCCCTTTTCACTTACCGGCCCAGAGCGGCTCAGTCTGGTCCGGTGTTCAGTTAGGATCGGCTCACATGCACGGTTTTGTCTCCATTCACTATCTGCAGCCCTTCTGTGGGCGGGGTGTAGAATCTCACTCGTCCTACCACGTGGTGGCGGTAGTGTTACCTCAAGCTATTTACTAGCCACCACTAAACATTAGAAGAAGAACACCCTGCAGGACCTTGTCTCACCACCTGTTGGCGGTAATGTCCCTTGAGCTATTTAATGCTCTGATCTTACTTTATAGACTTTTCAGCTTGTTTTAAACCCATGTGTTTTCCATTTTGTTTCTTTATAATAAAGATTATTCTCATATATGCACAAGGTTCCTGTTAACATTGCTTAACACATTGATCACACTGCCCTGTAATCAGTTAAACTATTTTTACAGTAAGGTACAGATTAGGAATTAATTAGGTTTCAATTGGCCCTGTAATATTAAATGTTTGTATTTCATTAAATTTAAACGGTAATATTTTGTCAGGGATAATTCAAAGTCAAATGCAAATGGATAATTTGGTTTAAACTGTCCCATAAACATTAAAAGCATGTTTCTTTAAACGTAAAAACAAAGTATTAATAATTAAATGTTTGTTGATCAGGAAACTCGTTTGGGCATCCAAGAACAGCTTCATCGGGGTTGATGGCGACGTCTGTGCATCCTTGGAAAAGCTGCTGCACCCACAACCCGACATCAGGATGGATGGATGGATGGATGGATGGGTTCATGTTGACATCTGTGCATCCTGGCAAAAGCTGCTGCACTACTCATGACACGACAACAGGAAGGATGGATGGATGGATGGATGGATGGCTGTTCAAATCTAATAATCTTTTTCTTATGATTCTTTAAAGGTCAAATGCAAATGGAAAATATTGAATGGTAAATGGAGCTTATTTATATAGCGCTTTCCAGCCCCCTGTGAGGAGCCCCAAAGCGCTTTACAATACCAGCCATCCACCCATTCATTCAGACATTCATACACCGGTAGTGGTAGCCTGCCTTGCAAGGCGCCATCCAGACCTACCGGGAGCAACTCGGGGTTAAGTGTCTTGCCCAGGGACACACAACACATGGTGGGCGGATGCGGGATTCGAACCTCCAACCTTCCGATCAGGGGTCGACTGCCATTACCACTACACCACGG
>JBBPBX010026406.1:12654-28135 GCA_038048925.1 Garcialebias charrua | reverse complement strand
ATAGGAAATGAAGACTTGATCCAGAAATTTGAGTAATGCTGGAGAGAGTATGCTGATGGTGCTCGGTGTTTAGTTCAGGCTGATGTTTGGTGTTGGCATGAACAGGACGGTTGACAGGGAATGAGGAGGACACAGGAGACATGGAGGAGCAGGACTTGAGAGTCAGAGAGTCAGAGAGTCTTTATTGTCATTTGCACCGCATGTGGTACATGAGATGAAAACGAGATTATGTACACGAGGTCCCAGTTACATCCAACAACAAATGAAAGAGAAAAACAGTAATAACATCGAGAACTAACTAAGAAAAACATCAACTAGTAATACACTAAGCCTAATATAGTGGGAATAAACAGCAGCACGAACATGAGTTTGTATGAGCAGATGGTCACAGATGAACACAGATGAACACAGCAACAAGAAAACAGATCAGCATCAGCATGATGTGATATTTTGCAGTGTTTATTTTAATTTTATTTTTATTTATTCATGAGTCTAACAGCCTCAGGGTAGAAGCTGTTCCTCAGTCTAGTGGTTCTACACTTGATGCTCCTCAACCTCCGTCCTGAGGGGAGTGGGGCAAAGAGTGAGTGTGCTGGATGAGTGAGGTCTTTCATGATACAGGTGGCTCTTTTCCTGCATCTAGAGGTGTAAATGTCTGTGATGGTGGGGAGACTGACTCCAACAGACTTCTGTGCAGCCTTCACCACTCTCTGCAGAGCTTTCCTCTCTTCAACTGTGCAGCCTCCATGCCACACGTTGATGCTGGAGCACAGGATGCTCTCCACTGCACACCTGTAGAAGGAGGTGAGAACTGGGCTGCTCAGACCAGCTCGTCTCAGCCGTCTGAGGAAGTAGAGTCTCTGATGACCTTTCTTGATCAGGCTGGTGGTGTTGTTGCTCCAGCTGAGGTTATCATTCATGTGTACACCCAAGTATTTGTAGCTGGAGACCACTTCCACTGCAGACCCACCTATTATCAGTGGGGCATGGGTGTGTTTGTTCCTTCTGAAGTCCACAATCATCTCCTTTGTCTTCTTCACATTCATGTGAAGATTATTCTCTTTGCACCAGCTCTCCAGGTGTTCCACCTCCTGTCTGTAGCTGGACTCATCATTGTTTGTGATGCATCCCACCACCGCTGTATCATCTGCAAACTTAACAATATGACAGCCTGGAAGTGTGGCTGTACAATCATATGTGAGCAGAGTGAACAGAAGGGGGCTCAGCACACATCCCTGAGGAGAGCCAGTGCTGAGGGTTATGGTGGAGGAGGAGAAGTTGTGGATCTTCACGGACTGTGGTCTGTCTGTTAAGAAGTCTAGTACCCAGTTACAAATAGAGGGGCTTAGTCCAAGTGTAGATAGTTTGTCTATCAGAGTTTGGGGGATCATGGTGTTGAAGGCAGATGTGAAGTCCACAAAGAGCAGACGCACGTATGAGTCTTCTGATCCAGGTGGGTGAGAGCAGTGTGGACCACGGAAGAAATGGCGTCCTCTGTTGATCGGTTCTCACGGTATGCGTATTGATGAGGGTCCTCATTGATGTTGACGGTTGCCTTGATGTGGGACATGACCAGTTTCTCAAAACATTTAGCGACTATCGGGGTGAGGGCCACCGGTCTATAGTCATTCAGACCAGTCACTGTGGAGCTCTTTGGGACTGGGATGATGGTCGCGGTCTTCAGGCAGGTGGGAACTGACTCCAGTGCAAGTGAGGTGGTGAAGATGTCAGCCAGCACCTCACAGAGCTGGTCCGCACATTCCTTCAGAACTTTCCCTGGGATGTTGTCTGGTCCGGTTGCTTTATGAGGATTAATCTTTCTGAGACTGCCTCTCACTTCTGCTGCGGACACCCTGAGATGCTCTTCATCTGGTGATGAGGTGAGTCTGGTGCTAGCTGGTCTGTTTGGATCATCAAAACGTGCATAAAACTTATTGAGGGCATCAGGCAGAGATGGGTCCCTGGGGCATTGTTTGTTTTTGCCTTTGTAATCTGTTATGCATTTAATACCCTTCCACATGCTCCGTGGGTCTTGTGAGGTGAACTGTCCCTCGATCCTCTGTGCATACGTGGCCTTGGCCTTCTTAATGCCATCCTTCAGTTCATTCCTGCTCTTTCTCAGTTCCACTTTATCTCCTGACTTGAATGCAGTGTCTCTGGCTGCTAGCAAGGCGTGAACTTCTTTATTTAACCAGGGTTTCCGGTTCGGGTAGGATTTCACATATTTTTTTATGGATACATTTTCAGAGCATGTACTGATGTAACCCAGGACTGAGGAAGCGTACAGTTCCATGTCCACTGAACTACCATCAGTGGCTGCTTCTCTGAAAACAGACCAGTTTGTCCTCTCAAAACAGTCTCTCAACATGGGGGAACTATCTTGAGGCCAGATTGTTATTTCTCTTTGTTCCGGCTTTGAGCGCCTGAGTGGAGGGAGTTCTCTTGGGGCCAGAATCAGAGAGTCGTGATCGGAAGATCCGAGCGCTGGGCGTGTCTTCGCCGTGTATGCCCCCTTTACATTTGTGAAGACTTGGTCGAGTATTTTATCTCCTCTCGTAGCTGCGAAGACGTTCTTATTGAAGGCTGGGAGGGACACTTGGAGATCTACGTGATTGACGTCCCCGCAAACAATGAAAAGCCCCTCAGGATATTTACACTGCAGCGAGGTGAGTAAGTCATGAATTTCTCTCTGGGCGTCATTAGCATTAGCATCAGGGGCTATGTAAATAACGCTGATTACGATCACTGAATAGTCACGTGGCATATAATGCGGCCTACATCTTATTGTGATCAACTCCACGGCAGCTGAACAAGCTCTTTTTATCACAGCACAGTTCGTGCACCAATCCTTGTGTACGTAAATACAAACACCACCACCTCGCGTTTTCCCCGTAGTCTCGATGCACCGGTCTGTTCTGAAAAAGAGCCGGTCGTCCAGCTCGTAAACAGAGTCAGGAGTGTCCTCAGAAATCCATGTTTCCGTAAGACAAAGCACGGAGCATCTTCTCATCTCCTCCGACGTGGTTACCCTCAAACGAAGTAGATCCATCTTGTTGTCGAGCGAGCGAACGTTAGACAGAAAAAGAGCCGGCATCGGGGGTTTACCGGTTTTAGCGTCTTTCCGCATTCTCGTCATAATTCCTGCACGACAACCCCGCTTCTTTCCTCGTGAGCAACGCTTTCTTTTCTTTCCCCTGGAGTGCATCTGCTTCCAGAAGGACGTTTTTAGCAGGTCCAATCTTCCGAGCTCTGATTTGAGTTCGTTGCTGATTTCAGCTGTGCCCTGTGGTAAATCCGCTCCAATTCTTAACAGATCAGTTCGGCTGTAATTCACCCGCAAAACACGCGCAGAGTCAGGTACAAAAACACTTTTAAAATTACTAAAAACTAGAGATGATCCGGGAACTCGTGAAGCTGCGGCTGCACTGAGCGCGGCCATCTTGCATCATAATCTCAACAGGTTAGAAGAATCTGTAGAAATCTCTGAGCACAAAGATAAAATTGGTCCCTAAGAGTCTGGAGTCCTCTAAATTTGTTTTTGTCAAACACAATGCACACAGGACACCACTACAGCCTTTGTATGATGGACCGTTTCGAGTTCTTCAACCGGGTCCGAAACATTTCATTTTGGATTTAGGGGGTCGTACTGAGACTGTCTGTATTGATAGGCTTAAACCAGCTCATGTTATGTCAGATGATCAGGTTGTTACGGCCCAAGCTCCTCGCAGAGGCAGACCTCCATCCACATTATTAACGGACGGCGGTCCTTCTTCCGGAAACTCTCAACGTCCATTGGAGCCCGAATCTTCTGCAGACCCTCCTCGTAGCCCTCCACTTCATCAGACTGGTTCTGCAGGGCCCAGGTTCAGCCGTTCTGGTCGTTTGATCAAACCTAAAATGCGGGACTAGTGATGGACCTTACTGGGTGTTCTGGGGGGGCGTGTGTGGTGGACCACTAGGGGGCTCTACTCACACCCAGTGGACCGAATGTATTACAGGATGCTTTTATTGTGAAAGGTCCAGAGGACCGGATGTTATGTGGGTATATAAAGCAGTGTTGGGCGGGTTCCCGCCAGAAGGCACAAGATAAAATTCAAGGGATAGTTATAAATTAGAGAGAAAGTTTTTCTGCTGTCAGTTAAGTAACCAAAGGTATCATTATGTTCCAGTGTCAGATGGTTGACTGTGAAGTGCTTAAAGGGATTGAGACATGATGTTGGAAATTTGCACATTTGTCACAACATATATATCTTATATCATTCAGCTCTGTTCGTTTTTGCAAAATAAATGATGAATATATTAAAATTTCATTCCAAGTTATGGTAGTTTTTTCTATGGGACACACCCCTAAAAATCTGCGCACTTCTGCAAAACGTCATAGTGACGTACCCGTGGGGAGCCGCTGCTCCAACGCGCATGTAAATATATGTAAATCTCAATGGCGGAGCATGTCGAGTGCAGCATTTCTAGTGTTGATCTAAGCGATTTGTCTTCAGTTTTGGAAGGTGAAGTTACTTCTGGTGATGAACAAGAGCCAGCAGGTTTTAATTTAGGTATTCAACCGTATTTATATGAACCTTACCGTTCAGGAAGTGAGTCTGAACCGAGACTGCAGAGGAGGACAGACAGCTGCAGAGGAGGGAGGATTTTAGGCAGGAAAAGTCATGGAACCCGATCTATCTCGTTTACAGAGCACTGATTGGTAATTTTGTAATTAATGTATCTAATAATTATTCAACATAAATTATAGTTTAAAAATATGAGTACCTTAGAAGTATCTGTACTTCTTTAACATTTATTTTAACATGAAAAACATTCTTATTTCCACAGATGTAATGTGCACATGCACATTACATCTGTCAATACACTGAATGTTCACTATATCTTGAAAGTATATTTATGAATTCAAAAATGAATTTTCACTGAAATTATGTCTGAATTACATCAGTGCATTTAATGATTACTGCTTACTTACTTACTTACTTACTGCCTAGTTTTATCATAAAAATATTTTGAATTCAATGAAAACACAAAACAATTGTATTGTTTTATAAATATTTCTCCACTGTGAATAAAGCAACGATCTGATAGAATCACAAAATTATATAAATATCTGCTGGTGGAGATTCTCAGTCATCCAGGACATCCTAAAATCAAAAAAAGCGTTCAATACAGAAACAACTGGAATTTATTTGTTACAGAAAATGTGTCACCCTCTATCCAATTGAATTGAGAAAGCCGTATGGATAGAGAGCAAAACATTTTCTGTTACAAATAAAGTCCAGTTGTTTTTGTATTGAACGCCTTTTTTACCATATAAATATATCTTTATAATTTACATATAAAAATAAATATTATGTAATTTATTGGTTTTTAATGAAAAAAAGTTTAAACACATATATTACATTATTTTTAAGATGTTAAACAAATGGTACATTGACAATTTACACATTTTACAAAATTTAATGACACCAAAAATTATCTGTGTGACATTTGGTTTTTTTCTAATTTAAATTAACTAAAAACAAAAAAAAAGTATCAGAAATGTATGAATCTGTACAAAATCAACTAAAACTTCTTTATTTTACAGAGTTCTACAGAGTTCCACTTCAATCATGTGTTGTGACTAGGATCCACAACCCTTTTCCAGCAGCAGGAGTGTACACTGGCTTCAAGTGCTCCATGTTGAATGATTACTGGTATCTGGAACGTCACTCTGGAACTGCTGTGTAAATATCTGGATGCTGAGTGGATGTGGCACGTGAACTTCATCTCCAGACTGGTCATCTGATTCACCTGCGCAGAGAGAAATTACCTCCTTCCTAACAGCTTCCACATAGCCTGTCAAAGGCAAACAACAAACAAACAAAAAAACATTATTTTTCAAAATACCTTTGCTGTTTGTGCCCTTTCTTAAAGCTGCTATCTGTGATTTCTGTATGACCAAAACACGTAGAAAATTTTTGAACAGGGAAAAGCATTCTGCTCCCTCCCCCTCAGAGTCATATATGGCTGCTCCTCCATGGTCTGTTGAACTTGACATCTGCTCCGCCTCCTGCTGCATTTTCTCTCGCTGACGCTGCATATTCTGTGTTTATATGTTAATAAAACATTCTAAAAAAAAAATATAAAACCATGGAGCGCTTGTCCAGCACACCAGAAGACCAAAAAATCTGCAGGGACTCGGGCAGCAACGTAAAACCTGAGTTTAATTCTCTTGTGACAACCTGCCGTTTCCTCATTCATTTGCACTCAGCGGAGGGAGGAGGGAGCGATCACTTGACTTTTGGCAAAAAAACAAAAGAAAACTCCAGATAAGGGATTAAGAAGGGGAATTTAATACATTTGTGTCACATATAAAACAGTCCTGCATCGCTTTGAATGAGAACATGCGCAGATGCTCGCTGTCTGCGCACTGGGACAGGTGGGGGCGTGGGTTGGGGCGTGAGAAGCTCTGTTGAGGACAACTGGAACGCAGCTTTATTGGCTGATTAAAAACTCTTTTTTTTTTATTGGCTGGTTAACCGAGGGGCGCTCTGGTTTTTATAAATGCTTTTATTACCACCGGGAGACGCCAGAGGACTATAGTTTTTTTCAGAGATTACCTGTCAAACATCTATCTTTCATTACATAGTGGCAGAGTGAAGAAATATGTTTAAAAAACAAGTTACATACATCAGCTTTAAACTTGTACTCTGACAGATCTTGAATTTTAACTTGTTTGTGTGGTTTGAGAATTCTAAGAAAAGAGAAATAAAAATTATATATTTCAGAATCACGATTTACTTTTTTTTTTTTTTTTACTATTTAGCAAGTTTTAATTGCGATTTGAACAACAGTTGAACAACTGGGAGATAAAGTTAGAGAGGCCAGACTGAGATGGTTTGGACATGTCCAGAGGAGGGACAGTGGGTATATTGGTAGAAGGATGTTAGAAATGCAGCTGCCAGGAAAAAGACAAAGAGGAAGGCCAAAGAGGAGATATATGGATGCAGTTAGAGAGGACATGAAGGTAGTTGGAGTGAGGACAGAGGATGCAGAGGACAGAGTGAGGTGGAGGAGGATGACTCGCCGTGGCGACCCCTGAAAAGGGAAAAGCCGAAAGAAGAAGAAGAAGAAGTTTTGGTTTACCTATATCTTGCCATGAAACATGCAGCACAGCTCTCCCAGATCTCAGACGCTCATCGCCAGGTGCACGGCGCTCCCTCTCTCTGGCGGGCAGGAGGCAGCAAATGCAACAGGGGTTGTCGAGTTTTGCGTGCTAGGGGCCCAGGCATCCCTCGGAGATTTGGTGCAAGTCAAAGCTTCGGATGAGGGCGACTTGGCATGCTGGACATGTTCTGGGCATCTTCACTCTTTTTTAGAGTAGGTCTTCAGTCGAAGGCTGGATGACAAAGGGAGGCGATTGGGAGATCCTTCATGAATTGATTAGATCCCATGATTTAATTTGCATTTATGAAATGAGTAAATAAAAAAATTAACAGTGCTTTTCATAAGGTTGAGTCTGACAACAAATAATTTTATGGGTTTGTTTCGTCAAAATAAAGTAACTTTTGTCAATATAAGCAGTAGAAGTTTTAATCTTGCTCTAATCATTTTATTTTATGCTCTATCAATGGAAAACTTTTTAATACACGATGCAGCTTTGAAAAAAACGTGCTGGAGGTTCATCATGTGGGTTTATTTATCATTCTTCTTAGCAGATTTATCATTTTAAGACAGTCAATCGTCCAAAACTCTCATTAATAAACCCTCACGGATAAACTTACTGATGTTACGTTATCGCGCAGACATCATTTAAAAATACATAACAAGCTACGTGGGTGTACTGATGT
Organism: Garcialebias charrua; assembly: GCA_038048925.1. Lineage (NCBI taxonomy): Eukaryota > Metazoa > Chordata > Actinopteri > Cyprinodontiformes > Rivulidae > Garcialebias > Garcialebias charrua. Next base: position 20,300 of record JBBPBX010026406.1, on the reverse strand, counting down.
TTGCTAGTTTGATAGCAGCGAACAAACACAACTTATTCTTAGTATTTCAATGTATTAAAGCAATTCATCCATCCATCCATCCATTTTTTTGTCCGCTTTTCCGGGGTCGGGTCGCGGGGGTAGCAGCCTAAGTAGGGAGGCCCAGACTTCCCTCTCCCCAGCCACTTGGAGCAGCTCCTCTGGGGGAATCCCAAGGCGTTCCCAGGCCAGCCGAGAAACATAGTCCCTCCAGCGTGTCCTGGGTCTTCCTCTGGGTCTCCTCCCGGTGGGACATGCCCGGAACACCTCACCAGGGAGGCGTCCAGGAGGCATCCTAACCAGATGCCCGAGCCACCTCAACTGGCTCCTCTCGATGTGGAGAAGCAGCGGCTCTACTCCGAGTCCCTCCCGGATGACTGAGCTTCTCACCCTATCTCTAAGGGAGAGTCCAGACACCCTGCGGAGAAAACTCATTTCAGCCGCTTGTATCCGAGATCTCGTTCTTTCGGTCACAACCCAAAGCTCATGACCATAGATGAGGGTGGGAACGTAGATCGATCGGTAAATTGAGAGCTTTGCCTTTCGACTCAGCTCTCTCTTCACCACGACAGACCGGTACAGCGCCCGCTTCACTGCGGATGCTGCACCTATCCGCCTATCGATCTCACGCTCCAGTTTTCCCTCATTCGTGAACAAGACCCCGAGATACTTAAACTCCTCCACTTGGGGCAGGACCTCCTCCCCGACCCGGAGAGGGCATGCTACCCTTTTCCGGCTCAAGACCATGGCCTCGGATTTGGAGGAACTGATCCTCATCCCGGCCGCATCACACTCGGCTGCAAACCGCTCCAGCGAAAGCTGTAGATCACGATCTGATGAAGCCAATAGGACCACATCATCTGCAAAAAACAGAGAAGCGATTCTAAGGCCACCAAAACGGATCCTCTCAACACCTTGGCTGCGCCTAGAAATTCTGTCCATAAAAGTTATGAACAGAATCGGTGACAAAGGGCAACCTTGGCGGAGTCCAACTCTCACTGGAAACGAGCCTGACTTACTGCCGGCAATGCGGACCAAGCTCTGACACCGGTCGTACAGGGACCTAACAGCCCATATCAATGGGCCTGGTACCCCATACTCCCGGAGTACCCCCCACAGAACCCCCCGAGGGACGCGGTCGAATGCCTTTTCCAAGTCCACAAAGCACATGTAAACTGGTTGGGCAAACTCCCACGCGCCCTCCAGGACCCTGCTGAGGGTGTAGAGCTGGTCCAGTGTTCCACGACCAGCACGAAAACCACACTGCTCCTCCTGAATCCGAGGTTCGACTATCCGACGGACCCTCCTCTCCAGAACCCCTGAATAGACCTTACCAGGGAGGCTTAAGAGTGTGATCCCCCTATAGTTGGAACACACCCTACGGTCCCCCTTTTTGAATAGGGGAACCACCACCCCAGTCTGCCAATCCAAGGGAACTGCCCCTGATGTCCACGCAATATTGCAGAGTCGCGTAAGCCAACATAACCCCACAACATCCAGAGCCGATTAAAGCAATCGAAGGGTTATTATTCATCAAAAACAGTTATTGTACACTTGATCAATGGAAAAGTGATTTATGTTTATGTTTATTAAATTTGTTCATTTTTTTTACAAAAGTAACAATACAAGACAATCCCATAAATGATAACGTACAAAATACAAAAAAATGAAAGGTAGCAGAAAGAAGAATAAATCTTATAATATCTGCCCCTTTTTTCAAACAATCAGATTAAACAATAATAATCTTCCGGACACGGTTTATTTCATAAACAGTTGAGTCAGAGTCAGAGTCAGAGAGTCTTTATTGTCATTTGCACCGCATGTGGTACATGTGATGAAAACGAGATTATGTACACGGGGTCCCAGTTACATCCAACAACAAATGCAAGAGAAAAACAGTAATAACATCTAGAATTAACTAAGAAAAACATCAACTAGTAATACACTAAGCCCTAATATAGTGGAAAAACATCATTATAAACAGCAGCACGAACATGAGTCTGTATGAGCAGATGGTCACAGATGAACACAGCAACAAGAAAACAGATCAGCATCAGCATGATGTGATATTTTGCAGTGTTTATTTTTATTTTATTTTTATTTATTCATTCATGAGTCTAACAGCCTCAGGGTAGAAGCTGTTCCTCAGTCTAGTGGTTCTACATTTGATGCTCCTCAACCTCCGTCCTGAGGGGAGTGGGGCAAAGAGTGAGTGTGCTGGGTGAGTGAGGTCTTTCATGATGCAGGTGGCTCTTTTCCTGCATCTGGAGGTGTAAATGTCTGTGATGGTGGGGAGACTGACTCCAACAGACTTCTGTGCAGCCTTCACCACTCTCTGTAGAGCTTTCCTCTCTGCAACTGTGCAGCCTCCATGCCACACATTGATGCTGGAGCACAGGATGCTCTCCACTGCACACCTGTAGAAGGAGGTGAGGACTGGGCTGCTCAGACCAGCTCGTCTCAGCCGTCTGAGGAAGTAGAGTCTCTGATGACCTTTCTTGATCAGGCTGGTGGTGTTGTTGCTCCAGCTGAGGTTATCATTCAAGTGTACACCCAAGTATTTGTAGCTGGAGACCACTTCCACTGCAGATCCACTTATGTTCAGTGGGGTGTGGGTGTGTATGTTCCTTCTGAAGTCCACAATCATCTCCTTTGTCTTCTTCACATTCATGTGAAGGTTATTCTCTTTGCACCAGCTCTCCAGGTGTTCCACCTCCTGTCTGTAGCTGGACTCATCATTGTTTGTGATGCATCCCACCACCGCTGTATCATCTGCAAACTTAACAATATGACAGCCTGGAAGTGTGGCTGTACAATCATATGTGAGCAGAGTGAACAGAAGAGGGCTCAGCACACATCCTTGAGGAGAGCCAGTGCTGAGGGTTATGGTGGAGGAGGAGAAGTTGTGGATCTTCACGGACTGTGGTCTGTTTGTTAAGAAGTCTAAGACCCAGTTACAAACGGAGGGGCTTAGTCCAAGTGTGGATAGTTTGTCTATCAGAGTTTGGGGGATCATGGTGTTGAAGGCAGATGTGAAGTCCACAAAGAGCATGCGCACGTATGAGTCCTTCTGATCCAGGTGGGTGAGAGCAGTGTGGACCACAGAGGAGATGGCGTCCTCTGTTGATCGGTTCTCGCGGTATGCATACTGATGAGGATCCTCGTTGATGTTGACGGTTGTCTTGATGTGGGACATGACCAGTTTCTCAAAACATTTAGCGACTATCGGGGTGAGGGCCACCGGTCTATAGTCATTCAGACCAGTCACTGTGGAGCTCTTTGGAACTGGGATGATGGTGGCGGTCTTCAGGCAGGTGGGAACTGACTCCAGTGCAAGTGAGGTGGTGAAGATGTCAGCCAGCACCTCACAGAGCTGGTCCGCACATTCCTTCAGAACTTTCCCTGGGATGTTGTCTGGTCCGGTTGCTTTATGAGGGTTGATCCTTCTGAGACTGCCTCTCACTTCTGCTACGGTCACTCTGAGATGCTCTTCATCTGGTGATGAGGTGAGTCTGGTGCTAGCTGGTCTGTTTGGGTCTTCAAAACGTGCATAAAACTTATTGAGGGCATCAGGCAGAGATGGGTCCTTGGGGCATTGTTTGCTCTTGCCTTTGTAATCTGTTATGCATTTGATGCCCTTCCACATGCTCCGTGGGTCTTGTGAGGTGAACTGTCCCTCGATCCTCTGTGCATATGTGGCCTTGGCCTTCTTAATGCCAGCAACCAGTTCTTTCCTGCTCTTTCTCAGTTCCTCTGTGTTTCCAGACTTGAAGGCAGTGTTCCTGGCTGCCAGCAGGGTGCGGACCTCTTTATTTAACCAGGGTTTTGTGTTGGGGTAAAATTTAACATATTTTTTTATGGATACATTTTCAGAGCATGTGCTAATATAACCCAGAACTGAGGAAGCATAAAGTTCCAGATCCACTGAGCTCCCATCAGTAGCTACCTCCCTGAAGACAGACCAGTTTGTATTTTCAAAACAGTCTCTCAGCATGGGGGTGCTACCTTGAAGCCAAACTTTTATCTCTCTTTGTTCCAGCTTAAAGCGTCTGAGTGGGGGAAGGTGTCCTGGGACCAAGATCAAAGAGGAGTGGTCAGAAGCCCCGAGCGGTAGGCGTGGCTTCGCCGTGTACGCCCCTTTCACATTCGTGTAGACTTGGTCAAGCGTTTTATTTCCTCTTGTTGCTATGGAAACGTGCTGATTGAAGGTTGGGAGGGAGACCTTTAAATCCCCGTGATTGAAGTCACCTGAAACAATGAAGAGCCCCTCTGGATATTTACATTGTAGCGAGCTGACTAAGTCATGAATTTCTCCCTGGGCGACATTAGCATTAGCATAAGGGGCTATGTAAATAACAGTGATAAGGATCACTGAGTAGTCACGGGGTAAATAATGAGGACGGTACCTTACTGTGATCAGCTCCACAGCAGCTGAGCAGAGCCTTTTGATGACAGCACAGTTCGAGCACCAATCCTTGTGCACATAAACGCACAAACCGCCGCCTCATGTTTTTCCCGTAGTCTCGGTGCACCGGTCCGTTCTGAAAAAGAGTGTCATCCAGCTCATAAACAGAGTCTGATGTATCCTTAGAGATCCACGTTTCCGTGAGGCAGAGCACTGAGCACCTCCTCATTTCCTCCAACGCTGTTACTCTCAGACGGAGCAGATCCATTTTGTTGTCCAGCAAGTGGACGTTGGACAGAAAAAGAGCCGGCATCGGGGGTCTCCCGGTTATAGCGTCTGCCCGCAGTCTCGCCATAATTCCTGCTCGGCAGCCCCGCTTCTGACCTCGGGAGCACCGCTTCCTTTTCTTTCCCCTGGAGCGTGAACCGGAGCGCATCTGCTTCCAGAAAGATGTCCTTAAAAGCTCCATTCTGCCGAGCTCTGATTTGAGTTCGTTGCTGATATCAGCTGTGCCCTGTGGTAGATCCATTCCGATTCTTAACAGTTCAGTTCGGCTATAATTCACCCGCAAAAAACGTGCAGAGTCAGGTACAAAAACACTATTAAAATTACTAAAAACTAGGGATGAACCAGGAGCCCGTGAAGCTGCAGTCGGTCTGAGCGTGGCCATCTTGTTACCAACAACATCAAAAATGTGGGTGGGGTAAGTGAAACAGTCACACCTGTCTCCACCCTCATCTGCCCTACTCTGGGCCCTTGAGCAAGGCCCTTAACCCACACCATCTGCTCCCCCAAGAACCCTAGATAGCAGCTCTCTGCTCCACACAGTGGGCTGTGGTAGCTCAGTGGTCTGTGGTTGTGTCAGGAAGGTTAGCCGGCGTAAAAACAATTGCCAAGTTTTTGTGCGACTAGTTCGCTGTGGCGACCCCTGACGAAGGGAGAAGCTGAAAGAAGAAAAGAAGTATCTACTTATAATGCAGTAATGATATGATAAAGAAATAGGTTTACAAATTTTATGGTGCTTACAAGGTAGTAACTTGGTCTGAAATGTTTAATATAACTCTAGATGAAATATATAGTTGAACAGATCTGGCTCACTATTTGACAAGAAACTGGTCAGTTTTTTCTCTGTCATCCTTAATTAATGCATAATAAGCAGTTATTAACAAATTATAAAGTGTTTATAAAGGAATTAATAACATATCCATAAACTATTTATTAGCATCTATAAGGGGAGCCTTAAAGCTGCAGTATGTAGCTTTTTTTATGAACATATTTCTTCACTCTGTCACTACCTCCTGACAGACTGATGTTAGCCAGGTAATCTCTGAAAAAAAAAAAAAAAAATATTGTCCCCTTGCTTCTCCAGGTGGTAAATAAGCATTTCTAAAAAGAAAAGGTGACCCGCCATTTTCCAGCCAATAAAAACAGAGTTTGTAACCAGCCAATAAAAACAGAGCTTGAATTTGAATCAGCCAATAAAAACAGAGCTTGAATTTGAAATTCAACAGACCACAAGGGGGCAGAGCCACATATGGCTCTGAGGGGGAGGGATCAGAATGCTTTGCCTGTTGAAAATATTTCTAACTGCTGCAGTTCTACAGAAACTGCATACTGAACCTTTAATGTAAAGTGGTACAAATGTTTTTTTAATTAGATTTAGTGGATTTATTTAATTTAACCAGGTCTCTCTTGTAAATGAGTTCTCGAGGCTCAATGGGATTAACCTGTCTAAATAAAGGTTGAATTAATTAATTTATTGGATGCATGCATTTTGTTTGTCAACATGTTGTTTTTATGTAGAGTTTTAATTTTTTTAAACTGTTACAGATCAACAACGATTTTGCAATGACCAAAAAAGTTATTTAAACAAAATTTAATTATCTTTAACATGACTCCGAACGATATTTAGACTGACAAAAGCTGCATACATATTTGATGCACATTGATGGCTTTTAGAATAATCCACATGCAAAGTGAGCACATAAAAAAATTTAATAACCACATTGGAGTTTTCATGTACACGTTTCCATGGCAACATTGAATTGCTGCATATGTGTTTATGATTGTGATAAAGTTCTCATTTTTAATTTTATTAATGTGTATGGATGCATGTCAGATGTTTAGTGATCTGTTCTTATGGTTTGAATGATTTTATACTTTTGTGAAAAATAAAAATTAGCTTTGATATAAGTCTGATGTACATTCAGTGCTCCTGTTAGTTTCTTCAACTTGTCTATCTGGCAACTACGATAATAAATGTTTAATTTTCACTTATGTTTACAATAATACATTTGAGAGTATCTTAAGGGACCCCCCAAAATTTTTTCTTAAAAACTCCGTTTACTGACCCCACTAATAATGAGGTGGAATTTCCGCCCTTGGCACCACTTGTCAAACCATCAAGCTGCAGTGAATGTGCTGATATGGATGTAGCAGTCAACAGGCAGCTCCACAGACTCAGGCAGCTTCACTTCAGCTCGCGTGTCCAGCTAATGTGTGTTCCATGCTCACCAAGTGCTGATACACTGAACTGCTGAATGCCCACGACTGTTATGCATTGATGACTTGCACACTGATGCACATTTTATATGAGCCTGTGTGAAGCAAGACGATGTGCTTTTTGTGACCACTTCAGCTTGCCATTTAAACAAAACGTCACTGTTGGAAAGTGTGACATAAATATATAAATATATTTTCAAATTAGTTTACATTCTCAGGTTGGAAATTATTACATTATATGATATCCTTGAAGAAAAAAATTAAAAGATTGATACACACATTCCAGTAAAATCCAGCTAATGTGCTTTATTGAGGCCCTTTCAGTGTGTTAGTGATAGATTAATAATAATAACTAATATGCTGGTGAAGATTCTCAGTCATCCAGGACATGATAAAATCAGAACAAGCAATCAATACAGAATCAACTGGACTTTATTTGTAACAGAAGACGTTTCGCCCTTCATCCAAAGGGCTTTCTCATTTCAAAGAGTAGGCTGTGTGAGAGTGAGGTTATAAGAGGCTGAGATGACACACACACACACATACCTATGTAAATTGAAAGTTGAGATAACACACACACACACACATACCTGAGATAACATACACATCCTATCTAAATTGACAAATCACACATCACACCTTAACAGTAGGGGTTTCTTAAAGCTCCACTGACATCATCTTTTAACTTTCCATAAAATGGCACAACATACATATATATTAA
>JBBPBX010026405.1:0-38130 GCA_038048925.1 Garcialebias charrua | reverse complement strand
TATATATATATATATATATATACACACACCAGGGGTGGACATAATGAATTACAAATATTCACATTACTGGAATTGAGTAGATTTTTTGGGTACTTGTACTTTGTACTTTTATGAGTATTTCAAGTATGTAATTTTACTCCCACTTAAGACCATTTAATCTACTTCACTACTTTTGAAATCAGAAGCTGCTACTGAGTACAGCCACAATTTGAATTAATATTCAAACCTTTCATCTGCATCTTTGTAGCCAACAAGACTCTCAGATCATGAATGCACCAGTTACTTTTCATGTAAGCAAAGAACAACTCTGTAGAGTAGAGAGTCATTTATGGACCGAAGATTTAGAGAAAAATCCAAAATGGAGACAGAGGACAAACTGTCAACAGAGAACATGACGAGGTAAAGGCTGAGGACGAGTGGTCGTACCTGGAGGAATGTTTCATGAACAGAGGGTGAAAAGGAGAGTGTCCAGATGTAAACTTTGTTTGATTTCTACTGTGACAGCAGCTTACAAAACTCCAGCTTCTAATCTCAAGAAACATATTGTGGTATACGAGGGTTTACACCTGTATGATATAGTTTTTTTTATTGTTTGTATGTGTGGGTTAATGGTATGCAAATATCTTACATATTGTCACTGCCATCAGTTTGCCTGGTACTAAAATAAGACGGAGCTGCTGAGCCTCTGAGAAATGGGCTTTGAATGAAGCTGTTATATACAGCAAATCAAACTGAATGACTTCTATTAACACAATAAAACATAAATTAATTAAAAAGTAATTAAAACTCTTAGTTTTTGAGAAGAGTACTTTGTACTTTTACTTGAGTACAATTTAAGCAGTGTAACAGCACTTGTACTTGAGTACAAATTTTCAGTACTCTTTCCACCTCTGATACTCAAATAAACTACTACTTACTACTTGTACTACTATTCTTGGTGGTTTTTCACTTATCGCGGGGCTTTAGGGTACGGACCCCCTGCGATAAACGAGGGACTACCGTACACCCATCTGGTATTGAAGGCCTGTTAATGAATGCACAGACCTATACTTGCTCGATGGGACATGAGTTTAAGAAAAAAAATATCTGCTTTTCAAAGAACAGACTGTGGACAACAAAAGCCTTTTCTGAATAGGAGGAGGATAAACCTCAGGGCTCTACAACAAGGAGGATGTTTAGCCCGTCCAGTGGGAGTTAAAGAGGAGAATAGCAGATTGGATGAACACCCACCAGGAAAGGAATATGCGCAGCACAAACAGTCTGAAGGAGAGATGAAGTGTGCTGAGGACAACTGAGGCGGCTGCCTCACTAAGTGGACACCTTAACAGAAAAACAGCTTGAATCGAACATTTTCATAGGAATTTGAAGCTAAAACTTGCGCTTAATGGCTCTCTTTCTTGTACTCCATAACATAAAAGCATGATAGGAAATATATATATATATATATATATAATTTTTTTTGTCAAGGTGATTTTAAAACCATTTGCAAAGCGTTTCTCCTTTGAATAGACAAAGAGCATTTGTCTGATCGTCTATGAGTGGGTGAGCTGACAGCCGAGCAGAAGGGACACGGACGGATGCACAATGAAAATGAACTTGGGCCTTATAATTGTAGCTTACAAGCAGTGAGCAGCTGGCATTTTCTTAGACATGGTGGGGAGTTGTGAAGTGGGTGGAGTTATTTTAGTCTGCCAAGATTTTGTACGTGTTGAAGGTTTCATTAATTTCCTCCCCGTGACTGACAGTTGCAACATGGCTGAAGCCTGGATGTTTATTAAACTGTCCTGGCTGTAAAACAAGCGTGAAGCATGAGCAACCGTACCATAAAATACAAGGGGATTTTTCAGACGTGACGTTCAGACAACACAGACAATAAAGTGATGCACAGGCGCAACTTTCATAAAACAATCAGCTTTAAAATTTAGGTCATCCGTGGACTTAAGGGCTGGATCTGGATGAGAACAGCAGTTATGACGAAATGCCGATTTGCTCCAAAACCGTGATTCACACTTCTGGCTTTCTCTGAGAGACTGTTTAAACAGTTAAATAATGGTTTCTCTTTACATTCAGAAATTGTAGAGCCCCAATCAAAACAGATTGAAGGCTGTAACGAACAAACATATCTCATATTTAACAAAAAAGTATTTTTTTTGAGGGGTGGGTAATCATCAACCTATGACCTATGGGCCAAATCTGGCCCACAAGCTCATTACAGTCAGTCCTAAGTCACTCATTTGTTAAATAACTGAAACAGGTTAGACAGTAATCAGTTTGAAGTCTGATTAAACCTACCGGTAATCAAAATGTTGCACAGCAGGAAGATAACCTGCACTGACCCTCTCAGGACATTTTAAATGAACAACATTCAAGGATTCAAGTTTCTTTATTTATCATTCACACCACACGTGGTGCATGTGGTGGAACGCAATTGTGTACACATGGTCCCAATTACATCCAACTAAAGTCTTAAAATGTAAAAAGAAAAACAGTAATAAGATATGATATAAGATATAATATAGATATGAACTAAGAAAAATGTTAACAAAAAATACGTTAAGCACTAGTAGTACAAAAACAATACACCAAACAGCAGCACGAACATGAGTCTGTGTGAGCAGAAGAATATAAATGGACACAGCAACATGAAACAGATCAGCAGCAACATGAAACAGATCAGCAGCAACATGAAACAGATCAGCAGCAACATGAAACAGATCAGCAGCAACATGAAACAGATCAGCAGCAACATGAAACAGATCAGCAGCAACATGAAACAGATCAGCAGCAACATGAAACAGATCAGCAGCAACATGAAACAGATCAGCAGCAACATGAAACAGATCAGCAGCAACATGAAACAGATCAGCAGCAACATGAAACAGATCAGCAGCAACATGAAACAGATCAGCAGCAACATGAAACAGATCAGCAGCAACATGAAACAGATCAGCAGCAACATGAAACAGATCAGCAGCAACATGAAACAGATCAGCAGCAACATGAAACAGATCAGCAGCAACATGAAACAGATCAGCAGCAACATGAAACAGATCAGCAGCAACATGAAACAGATCAGCAGCAACATGAAACAGATCAGCAGCAACATGAAACAGATCAGCAGCAACATGAAACAGATCAGCAGCAACATGAAACAGATCAGCAGCAACATGAAACAGATCAGCAGCAACATGAAACAGATCAGCAGCAACATGAAACAGATCAGCAGCAACATGAAACAGATCAGCAGCAACATGAAACAGATCAGCAGCAACATGAAACAGATCAGCAGCAACATGAAACAGATCAGCAGCAACATGAAACAGATCAGCAGCAACATGAAACAGATCAGCAGCAACATGAAACAGATCAGCAGCAACATGAAACAGATCAGCAGCAACATGAAACAGATCAGCAGCAACATGAAACAGATCAGCAGCAACATGAAACAGATCAGCAGCAACATGAAACAGATCAGCAGCAACATGAAACAGATCAGCAGCAACATGAAACAGATCAGCAGCAACATGAAACAGATCAGCAGCAACATGAAACAGATCAGCAGCAACATGAAACAGATCAGCAGCAACATGAAACAGATCAGCAGCAACATGAAACAGATCAGCAGCAACATGAAACAGATCAGCAGCAACATGAAACAGATCAGCAGCAACATGAAACAGATCAGCAGCAACATGAAACAGATCAGCAGCAACATGAAACAGATCAGCAGCAACATGAAACAGATCAGCAGCAACATGAAACAGATCAGCAGCAACATGAAACAGATCAGCAGCAACATGAAACAGATCAGCAGCAACATGAAACAGATCAGCAGCAACATGAAACAGATCAGCAGCAACATGAAACAGATCAGCAGCAACATGAAACAGATCAGCAGCAACATGAAACAGATCAGCAGCAACATGAAACAGATCAGCAGCAACATGAAACAGATCAGCAGCAACATGAAACAGATCAGCAGCAACATGAAACAGATCAGCAGCAACATGAAACAGATCAGCAGCAACATGAAACAGATCAGCAGCAACATGAAACAGATCAGCAGCAACATGAAACAGATCAGCAGCAACATGAAACAGATCAGCAGCATGATGTGATTCTTCACAGTGATTATCACTAATTTGACTAAGGCTGCGCTTTTTTGCGCAAGGGAACTTGGCTTCCAAATCCCCCGGTCCCTTTCAGTGGGCTATATAATGTCGATTCACATGCTAATGACCCTGCTAATGACCCATTAATTCTACACCTACACCCCCCCACCCCCTACCCCTCAGTCCAAAATCCTTGGACCCAGTGCAAGCCTTGTATAACACATAAGCATTTATCGCTGCCAGGTCAAGCATGTTGTAGAACACGGCAATGGGCCGCACCGTATATAAATGTGCAATCTGGTCCATTATACCGGTATGTCAGTTGACCTCAGGTCATGTGACCTGTGTTGGTCCGTCAGTTTACCTCAGGTCATGTGACCTGAGTTGGTCCGTCAGTTGACTTCATGTCGTGTGACCTGTGTTGTTTTGTCAGTTGACCTCAGGTCATGTGACCAGTGTTGGTCCGTCACTTGACCTCAGGTCATGTGACCTGTGTCGGTCCGTCAGTTGACCTCAGGTCATATGACCTATGTCGGTCCATCAGTTGACCTCAGGTCATGTGACCAGTGTTGGTCCGTCACTTGACCTCAGGTCATGTGACCTGTGTCGGTCCGTCAGTTGACCTCAGGTCATGTGACCTATGTCGGTCCATCAGTTGACCTCAGGTCATGTGACCAGTGTCGGTCCGTCAGTTGACTTCATGTCGTGTGACCTGTGTCATTTTGTCAGTTGACCTCAGGTCATGTGACCTGTGTTGGTCCGTCACTTGACTTCAGGTCATGTGACCTGTGTCGGTCCGTCAGTTGACCTCATGTCATGTGACCTGTCTGTCAGTTGACTTAATGTCGTGTGACCTATGTTGGTCTGTCACTTGACCTCAGGTCATGTGACCTGTGTTGGTCCGTTAGTTGACCTCATGTCATGTGACCTGTGTCGGTCCGTCAGTTGACCTTAGGTCATGTGACCTGTGTCGATCCATCAGTTGATCTCAGGTCATGTGACCTGTGTCGGTCCGTCAGTTGACCTCATGTCGTGTGACGAGTGTCGGTCCGTCAGTTGACTTCATGTCATGTGACCTGTGTCATTTTGTCAGTTGACCTCAGGTCATGTGACCAATGTTGGTCCGTCACTTGACTTCAGGTCATGTGACCTGTGTCGGTCCATCAGTTGACCTCATGTCATGTGACCTGTCTGTCAGTTGACTTCATGTCGTGTGACCTGTGTTGGTCCGTCACTTGACCTCAGGTCATGTGACCGGTGTTGGTCCGTTAGTTGACCTCACGACATGTGACCTGTGTTGGTCCGTCAGTTGACCTCATGCCATGTGACCTATGTCGGTACGTCAATTGACCTCATGTTGTGTGACCTATGTCGTTTTGTCAGTTGACCTCAGGTCATGTGATCTGTGTTGGTCTGTCAGTTGACTTCATGTCATGTGACCTGTGTCGGTCCGTCAGTAGACCTCAGGTCATGTGACCTGTGTCGTTGTGTCAGTTGACCTTAGGTCATGTGACCTGTGTTGGTACGTCAGTTGACCTCATGCTGTGTGACCAGTGTCGTTGTGTCAGTTGACCTCAGGTCATGTGACCTGTGTCGGTCTGTCAGTTGACTTCATCTCATGTGACCTGTGTCGTTTTGTCAGTTGACCTCAGGTCATGTGACCTGTGTTGGTCCGTCACTTTACCTCAGGTCATGTGACCTATGTCGGTCCATCAGTTGACCTCATGCCATGTGACCTATGTCGGTACGTCAATTGACATCAAGTTGTGTGACCTGTGTCGTTTTGTCAGTTGACCTCAGGTCATGTGACCTGTGTTGGTCCGTCAGTTGACTTCATGTCATGTGACCTGTGTCGTGTCAGTTGACCTCAGGTCATGTGACCTGTGTTGGTCCATCACATGACCTCAGGTCATGTGACCTGTGTCGGTCCGTCACTTGACTTCAGGTCATGTGACCTGTGTCGGTCCGTCAGTTGACCTCATGTCATGTGACCTGTCTGTCAGTTGACTTCATGTCGTGTGACCTGTGTTGGTCCGTCACTTGACCTCAGGTCATGTGACCTGTGTTGGTCCGTTAGTTGACCTCAGGTCATGTGACCTATGTCGGTCCGTCAGTTGACTTCATGTCATGTGACCTGTGTCGGTCCGTCAGGTGACGGACAACAATAGGTCAAGCATGTTGTAGAACACAGCAATGGGCCACCTGCATGTGTCAGAACGCACCGTATATACATGTGCCAAGGACAAGGAGAGAGACAGTACTTGTAAGCAAAATAATTTATTTGACAGAACATCAGGGTTATAGGATAATCAGCACAGCAGAATAAGACAATTGTATGCATAAACTTGTTCTGGAGCAGACAAAGCTTTCCGTTCAGTGGATGTCCCAAAATGTTCAACTGTGAGATAACTTCAGGGTCTGTTATGTGTGAATTGGTCAGGGCCTCTCTAAGGGGGGAAGTGCAACTTACTTACCTGGTGGAAACATTGGAATGCAGTCTGGTGTGGTGGGGGTGTCTGAGTTGTGAGCACGCATATTTATAACAAAAGGCAGTTAATGGCCTACTAATGGTTGAAGAGAAGGAGGGGGTTTGTCCTCAGGATCTTGAAAATTCAGTCATCCTAGTGTTAACCTGGTTAGAGATTCATGAGTCGAACAGCCTCAGGGTAGAAGCTGTTCCTCAGTCTATATGAAGGCAAGAAGTGGCAAACAGTTAGAGTCCAGGTTGGGTACTCGTATTTTTCTTGCTGATATGGGCCTTCATGTAAAGTTTAAGTTTTTGTTAGATTATATAAGACAATAACCTTCACATAAATGTGAAGAAGACAAAGGAGATGATTGTGGACTTCAGAAGGAACAAACACACCCACACCCCACTGAACATAAGTGGATCTGCAGTGGAAGTGGTCTCCAGCTACAAATACTTGGGTGTACACATGAATGATAACCTCAGCTGGAGCAACAACACCACCAGCCTGATCAAGAAAGGTCATCAGAGACTCTACTTCCTCAGACGGCTGAGACGTGCTGGTCTGAGCAGCCCAGTTCTCACCTCCTTCTACAGGTGTGCAGTGGAGAGCATCCTGTGCTCCAGCATCAATGTGTGGCATGGAGGCTGCACAGTTGCAGAGAGGAAAGCTCTGCAGAGAGTGGTGAAGGCTGCACAGAAGTCTGTTGGAGTCAGTCTCCCCACCATCACAGACATTTACACCTCCAGATGCAGGAAAAGAGCCACCTGCATCATGAAAGACCTCACTCACCCAGCACACACACTCTTTGCCCCACTCCCCTCAGGACGGAGGTTGAGGAGCATCAAATGTAGAACCACTAGACTGAGGAACAGCTTCTACCCTGAGGCTGTTAGACTCATGAATAAATAAATAATAAGAGTAAACACTGCAAAATATCACATCATGCTGATGCTGATCTGTTTTCTTGTTGCTGTGTTCATATGTGACCATTTGCTCATATAGACTCATGTTCGTGCGGCTGTCTGTTTGTAATGATTTTGTTTTTCTATTACATTAGTGCTTAGTGTATTTCTAGTTGATGTTTTTCTTAGTTAATCCTAGATGTTATTACTGTTTTTCTCTTACATTTAGTTGTTGAATGTAACTGGGACCCTGTGTACATAATCTCATTTCATCACATATACCACATGCGGTGCAAATGACAATAAAGATTCTCTGACTCTGACTCTGACTCTGACTTAACAGCTGAATCAGTAATCCTCAGATCTGTTAGCTAATAAAAATGGATCCACGTTTGTGTCAGAGGTTGGAGAAGGTGAGCTTGTGATAGAAAATTTTGCCAGTTTGACTCCCCGAACTGACAAAATCAAAAATGTAAGTAAACAGTAAGTAAGTAAACTTTATTTATATAGCACCTTTCACAGACATTGACATCACAAAGTGCTTCACAAGCAAAAATAAAAAGAGAAAAAATACATAAAATTAATTAAAAATGTGGGTGGGAAAGGTGAACGCACCCACACACGCTCATTTTGCTTCTGTGCCCTTGAGCAAGGCCCTTGACTCCCACCATCTGCTTCCCTGGGCGCCCTAGATATCAGCTCTCTGCTCCACACAGAGGGCTGTGGCAGCTCAGTTGTCTGTGGTTGCGGTCAGGAAAGACATCCGGCGTAAAAACATTTACCAAGTCTTTGTGAGATTTTGCTGTGTCGACCCTGAAGAAGGGAGCAGCAGAAAGAAGAGTAAAGAAGTAGAAGAAAGCTCCCTGTTTGTGTCTAATGTAGCTACCCTGACGCGAATATGAAACACAACAGTTTAACAGTTAAATCTGTTAAATTGTGCATTTATTCTGTGGCTTGGCTTCAGAAATTAATGTTGCCAAACTATAAAAAAAAAAAAAAGCTTTTAATTTTACACAGTTTATAATTTACACACAGTAACTCACATTTACAACTTTTCTAAAACTTTTCAAAACAACAAATTGAACAAGTAAAAAGTGCAAAATGCTCAACATCTTTGAAAAACAGTGTGGCAAATGCTTTGTATCTACGGCAGCAGAAATATAATAATGCATAGGACGGCCAGAGGCGAATCCAGAGTCCTGAAATGATGACATAATGTTTATTCAGCCAGGCTCCTCTGAAAAGTCCGTGGAATTCCTCAGTAGAAGGTTTGGGAGGGAGAGAGTGTCAGGTTTACAAAACTTCTACAGGCGTGTTGAGATAAGACGGCCTGTCAAGGCCAGTCGGGGAACTGGATGCCAGATAAACATGATTGTTTTGGGGACAGGCAGAACTTTAATGACATCTACCTTCAGTCTGTGTCGGTCCACTCGCTTCCGAAATGTCCAAATTAAAAATGACCATATGGAATGTGCCTGAGAAAATACCCGAGATCTAATCCATTCATCCAAAAGTCTGGTTTCTCGAGACATGAACCAAGCCATCATGTAAGGCAGGCACCATGACCAGGTCCAGATTTGCTGCCGATGTCTTCCTTGTTTGTTGATAGACCAGGAACCAACCAAATCCAAAAATCAGGAACCAGTTATCATAAATCCAATTAAGTATGCATCCTTAAGATCCACAGATGACAGCAGAGATAGACATGTCATCAAGTCTTCCAAGTCGAGGAGATATCCAGCTGTGTGCATGCCAACAGAGCAAATCGGCTCGCCTACAGCCTGTCTTCTCTTTAAAGAAATGTTATCAGTTGTGTTGAGGGACCAACTGACCAAATTGAAGTCCATAGTTATGATTCTGAAGCTTTTTTTAGAAGAGAGGCTCTAAGACAGTTTCACAGACAAGACAAAGCAAAAGCAAAGCGGAGACAGAGAGGAGACGTCCGCCATTGAGAAGAGCAAGTGTTGAAGTGAAATGTTTGAATCTGAAAAACAAAAATATTTAAGTGTATGTTTTGTTCACAAATTTAGTTTTATTTTATTATTATTATTAATTTATTTTTAAAATGCTTTCACCTAGACTGTTTATTAATGAGACTGGGGAAATAAAAGAAAAGAGAATTTATTAAAATTATCCAAAAAAATGTGAAGCACTGTGCAAAATTCCAACTCCCTTAAACAAAACCATCCATTATTTCAGTTGTGGGCATATGAACGCTAGGTAGCGCTAAAGCGCTAATCCGCTTACAGTGGACCTAAACTTTTTGTCAGCGTTTTTGTGAATTGACTAACTTTTATAATTCATAAGCGGATTTGTGCTATTTTTATTTAAAATGCAGTACCGCTAATAACTAATTATCTATCAGTAAAAACCAATAAACTTATTTACAAGCTCTTATGCTGCTTGTTTTACCTTTTTCCCCACCGTAAACAGCAGGAGGAAAGGGTGTGAGGGGGAGGGGGGCAGAGCTGAGAACAGACTCGGATCTACCATGTAGGTAAATGCCTGGGGGTCCCATTTCAGCAGTGGCCCCGCCTCGCCCCGTGCAGTCACCTACATCACTAACATTGATCCTGCTTGTTAATGTACATTTAACATAAAAATAATTATAGTTACGATGAAAACGATCATTAAATACGCAATAAAAAAACGGTCGATTTCTTTATCCCCCTACTAAAAATGGACTATTCCATCTTGACATCTTCCGGGTCACTCAGAGGTGAACTCGGGGGCTAATTCTGTGGCTACTGTTTGTGCTGGGTACTTGGATAAATCCGTAGAGAACCCCGCTGTTTCAAGCCAAATTAACGTGGCCGGATGATTTTATTGTGTGTTTTGTGTCGACCATTTGACGGTGAGTCGTTATTTTTATGTATTTTAGTTACTTTTCATTAAATCTGTTGACTACCTATAGACGCTAACTCTGTGTCTGCCTGTTGGTAGTGCTGGGTTACTAATGGATAAATCCGTAGAGAACCCCGCTGTTTCAAGCCAAATTAACGTGGCCGGATGATTTTATTGTGTGTTTTGTGTCGACCATTCGACGGCGAGTCGTTAGTTTCATGTATTTGGGTTACTTTTATGTATAAATGCGGTGGCGACACACCCGTGTATTTGAGATTTAAACGTGGTTTTAGGGATTAAAAGATCATTCTATTTTTTGTTAATTTCGTGGCCGAATAGAATATATGTACGTAAAGTATTAAATAAATCCTTTGATTTTTGTAATTTCATCCTTTTAGGATCATTTTTGTTACTTTTCAGTTGGCAGTGTAGTGCAAATATTGATAACGCTGCCGGCTATATATAAATATATATAAATATATATATATAAATATATATATATATATATATATATATATATATATATATATATAATATATATATATATATATATATATATATATATATATATATATATATATATATATATATATATATATATATATAATATAGAAATATATAAATAGCGGATTAGATTAGCTTCCCCTAATTTTCATAAGACATTTGTGCTTTTGAAATTGTGGACCTAAAAAAATTAATAAGCGTTTTAGAAATTGTGGAACTAATTTTTTAATTAGCGGTGCCCAGCACTGCATTATTTATTCAAGTTTACCAATAAGACGTTTTTATTACATTTTATGGTTTTCCAGCTCATGTTTCCTGCCTAGTGTCCATTTGTTTGGTTGCCGTTTCTAAAAGCCAGGAGCAAAAAAGAGATGTCTTTTCTTGCTGTTATGAAACTGTTTTCAGCCAAGAATTTGCTGGCTGTTTGGTAACAAACCATCAACATTGTCTTATAAAAATCATGTCTTTATGTTGTTTTGGTTATGTGTAATTAGGACTGTCACGATAACAAATTTTGCTGGGCGATTAATTGTCTCAGAATTTATTGCGATAAACTATAATATTGTTTGAAATTTAACAATAATTAACTGTCAAATTTTAGAATTAATGTTGATTTGTTTGGAGTGTAGTACCATCTGTTACCACCTGATGGCAGTATAAGACTGTTTGAAGCAAAGGATGGATAGTTGAGCAGCGTGCCTCTTTAAGAAAAATGGGAGAGAGGGACCTTGACGTGACATGGGCTGACATGGTGATATGGCAGATGCTTGGTGTGGTTTGAGCTCTTTAGCATAGCATTTTTCACACAAAGTTTAAAAAATAAAATAAGTAAACAAGTTCGCTTGGCAGCACTGTGGCACAACTGGTAGAGCTGCTGCCTCTCAGCGAGCAGATCCCTGGATGAAATCCCCGTCCAGGGGCCTTTCTGGGTGGAGTTTGCATGTTCTCTCCGTGCATGCGTGGGTTTCCTCCCATAGACCAAAAACATGCATGTTAGGCTGCTTGGCCCTGTGATGGACTTGCGACCCATCCAGGGTGTACCCCGCCCCTCGCACAGTGATTGCTGGACATGGGCACTGGCGATCCCCGTGACCCAAAATGAAAGAAGCGGGTAAAAAAATAATGGATGGATGGATGGAAGTTCTCCACTTATTTTTGCAGAAAAAAAATATACTGTATACTGTACTTTTTGCACGAAGGCACAGGTTTCAACCATGAATTTTGGAGCTTGACAAGACGGAGGTTTATTCCCGAGGTCGGCCTGTTAGCTTAGCTCGTAGCTTAGCTTCTCAGCTTAGCTGCTTTTAACGATCCAAAAACACAATTTTGGATGGTTAAAATAGATTTTAAAAGAAAAGAGAAAGGGAGGGATCAGAGAAGAGCAGTGGAGTTGAACCTTTTGTCATCCAGTGTCTTCAGTAGAAAGTGAGAGATTCGAAGAATTGATAAAATCGGTAAATGAAAATGAGGTTGATCATTTTCATTCATCATGCGATTAATTGGTTTATTGTTTATCGCAACAGGCCTATGTGTAATCAGTCATAAGCATCTTTACAAATAACACATGCAATCACAGAATAAAGCCAGGTTCTAAAAAAAAAAGGCAAATTTCTAGTTTTACACTGAAGATCAGTGTGCTTTGGCTGAAATTCAGTTTGACTTTTTGACTGCAATATAAAGTAGAGTCAGGGCTGCAGTAGCAGAGTTCATAATTGAACCCCCCTGGTGATGAAACAAAACACCATTGTTTTTAGTCATTACTGCCAGCATGCTCTGCTGGGTCTGTTCCTCTCTGGCAGAGTGTCAAGCTCTCTTCTCTCCGTAGCCTGACGATGTTTTGCCACGCGTGCAGCTAATCTCTCATCGAAACAAATGAAAAATGAATTCAGAAGCCAATACTGTATACACCAGGGGTGCTCATTAGGTAGATCGTGATCTACTGGTTGATCTCTGAGGTAGTACTGGTAGATCTCTGAGGTAGTAGGCCTACTGGTAGATTGCAGCATGACATTAAAAAAATTGTCTGTTCAGTGCCCTGAGATTACTTATTTTGTGAATTGACGCTATATAAATAAACTAAATTGAATTGAATCTTAGAACATCTTTACTCAGCAAACACAACAGTTTAGGTCAAAATACTATAATTTTAAAGCCACAGTACTATAGTTCATAATTTCTTATCTGGCAACCAGTCTGACATGAAAACTACAGCATTTTTCATTATAAACCAGCTTATTTTTTGTTTATGACCCCCAATAAACATTGAAAAATCACTAATGTTTCCACAGGTTGTTTTCGTGTAAACGGGGCCTTATAGTAGGTAGATCACTTTGACTTGATCATTTCAAAAGTAGCTCGCATGCTGAAAAAGTCTGAACACCCCTGGTATACACATACAAAAGGCTCACAGTCTATCTGTGTGCACAGTCCCAACAAAAACAAGAACAACAGTTTCATGCTAAAAGCAACACTCCCAGACACACACAGTCAGGTCGGCTATCGGGTGGCCACTGGGCAAAGCAACACACAAAACACGTCTACATGCACACACAGCTGAAAACACACACTCAGAAAGCTGGATCCTGATTTGCTAATGAGCTGTCATGGTGACAGATTCTGCCATTTAATTGGCTGGTAAAGGAGGCCATTAGGATTCAGTGCATAGATCCACATCAGAGTGCCGAGGTTGAGGGTTTCTGTAGATTACTTTTGAGAATGTGAGCTTCAAAGCGAAACACACACTGAGAGACCACAGACATGTCACTCACTCCTTTAATTTAATTCCAATAATCCTGTTTAACTGCTTTGTGATCTGAGACCGAGGCTCAAGAGAAGTGGGTATGAGTTGCTCTGCATGCAGGGTGTTTCTCCCCTTTCTTTGTCTGTCTTCACACATTCTCAAGATTTGTTTCAAAACAAGATAACACTCCTCATTCCTCTGTTTTCCTTGTCCTCATCCTTCACTCTATGGATCCACGTCATCTTTGTCTTTTTGTCAGTTTTTCTTCTGCACCACCTGCATCATGAAGGACCCCACTCACCCAGCACACACTTTTTGCCCCGCTCTTCTCAGGCAGAAGTTTGCAGGAACAGCTTCTACCCTGAGACTGTTAGATTCATGAATCCCTAATCAGGATTATCACTGTAAGGAAAAAGAAAAATCACTGTAAAGCCACTTTAATTGGTGATTTAATTTTTTTATTTTTTTGCAAAACTGGGTTGGTTCAGAATTTGTATGTAAATTTAGGGACAGGACTGGATAAGCCATTGCTTCTTCCTGCTCCCTTTTCCAGAATATTTTGGTGGAAAAAAAATTACGTTTTTATTAGTTGGTTTTGTTGAAAATGTTCACTGTTTGAAATAAAATAAAGAATTATAAGATGGGAGTGTCACAATATGAGCAATATGTGACTTATCTGTGCTGATGATTATCCATGCTGCTGATCTTATGCTGCTATATTCATTCATACCCATCTACTCACTACAGACTCATGTTTGTGCTGCTGTTTAATACACTGTATTATTTTACATTACAGTATTTGTGTTTAGCGCATATCTTATATCGTTAAACCTATCATTTAGCTTTCGTTTGGAGTACATCTTAGATCCTTGTTGTTTCTTTTTATACTTTATATTTTTGCTATTTTTTGGTGTAACTGGGACCTTGAGTACATAATTTCTTTCCATCTCACCACATATGATGCAAATTCATTCAATCTTTATTTATACAGGTTAGTCTCACTGAGCCTTGGGGACTCATTTACAAGAGAAATTTGATTTTAACAAAGAATGATAACAGTGGACAATCATAAAAGAAAACATTTAAATTGAGAAGAACAAATGAAAGAAAATGGTATTAAAAAAAACAAATGTAGCAAAAACAGCATTATAAAGCGATGTAGAAAGCTAAAAACAGGAACATGTCTGCATTGTTTTTTGCCATGAACTTAACAGATGTTTAAAGCCCCTTATAGAGGTCAAGGTAAAGATCTTCAAATCTTTTTGCAAGATATTCCAGGAACCAGGAGTGGAGTAGGAGAAGGCTCTTTTGCCTAGTTCAGTCCTCATGGAGGGAACACTGCAGGTAATAATCTCCCGAGAGCGCACGTTGTAGCTGCACTCACGTAGTGACATGTAGGAGGAGATGTATGAAGGCAGCAGACCAAGAAGTGATTTAAAGGTCCACTGACATGAATTTTTTACTATTCATAAAATTGCTCAATATATATATATATATTATCATTTAAATATGTTTGTTTTTGCAAACAAAATGATAAATCACTTTAATTTTGCTTTAAAAGTGATTTTAAACTTCAAGCCGTGTTTAATCATGGGAAATCCGATTACACTCGAACGCACCATCTGTGATGTCACACTGGGCAGAGGGCTCTGGTGTCTTTAATAGCGGACAATTTAAAACTGGATGAATTTAGCAATCTATGTGAAGATTTGAGCTATTTGTCTTCATTTTGGGAAGCAGAAAATAGTTTGGGTGATGGAACAAGAAACAACAGGATCTAATTTAGGTCTGATTCTGTATCAGACTTCCTTCATGTCGAGATGCTCATACCTGCGCACTGTGACAAGCCCAGAGCTCTGCCCGGTGTGACATCACAGATGGTGCGTTCATGTGTAATCGGATTTCCCATGATTAAACACGGCTTGAAGTTCAAAATCACTTTTAAAGCAAAATTAAAGTGATTTATCATTTTGTTTGCAAAAACGAACATATTTAATTGATAATATATATATATATTGAGCAATTTTATGAATAGTAAAAAAATCATGTCAGTGGACCTTTAAAGATGAAAATATACCAGTAAGAGAGTCTGCGTGAAGTTAATAATGACCAGTTAACCAGTGAATACAGGGTGCAGTGATGGGTACGGTATAGTTACTGTAAGGATGGTATCCCCCTTTTGGTCTCCATGTGTCTGTACTCCTTAGTGTCTCTCCTGAATGTCCCTGATCAGTTCTACCCACATGTCCTCCATGTGTTTATAATTATACCCTGTCTTTGTGTACATAAATCTGTCTGTGAGTCCTGTTCAGTGTCTTTCCATCACCGGGTGCACCTCCTAGTTTGTCTTCTGCGTTCCTCATATTATCCTGACCTGATCCTGTCATGTAAGTTTTGCTGCCACGCCATCCTGTTACTTTGATTATTAAAGTGTTTATTATTTTATGACCTGGCCTCCGAGTTCTGCCTGCACCAATGGGTTCTTTCTAGGGGTGCACCGATTTCAGTTATCTGGCCGATCACCGATCTCTAAAAAGCCTGACCTGCTGATTCCAATTTTGACCGATACCGATTTTGATTTATAAGAGACACTGTCAGCTGTCATGATGTCACAATACACCTTCATTTTTCCAATATTATTTTATTGAAAAACATACCCTTGAACAATATCCTAGCAACAATATAATCTTGTTTTAACTGGTCATGAGGTAGTGCTCTGAAATATACAGTAAATTAAGTATAGACAATTGTTAAAACAAACAAACAAACAAACAAACAAACAAAAAAGGTAAAATCGGTTTCTCATGCAAGTATTGGCCGATCTCCGATTTCCCAAAATTACGGAAATCGGGGCCGATTTATCCATGCACCCCTAATTCTTTCCTGTCCTACCTTGCCTGAAAACCGTGAGAGTTACAGCCACTTACGAATTGTAGCACACCGTGATAGACAGCGTCCAACATGAAAATAAAGAACCTTGAATTTGAACGTCTAAATCCAACATGTGCTGCCTCTGTACAGCATCTAGTGACAGCGTAACAAGATTTTTGTTTTCTCCATATTTGAATAAAACAAATTAATAAAAGGCACCTAAAGTACTTATATGTGTAGGGGGTTAGTGGTGCAGATGTTGGAGAAGATGGGCCTGTGATCGGAAAGTGACAGGTTCAACTCCCGGTACGGTCAACATTGGAATGTGGCAAAGGTGGGCACCAGACTGCAAGGGAGCGCTAAAGCGCCTAAACAATTTGTTAGCATTATAGCGGATTGACTAACTTCTATAATTCATAAGCGGATTTGCGCTATTTTTATTTAAAATGCAATACCGCTAATAACTAATTATCTATCAGTAAAAATGAAAAAACTTATTTACGGGCTCTTAAATCAACCGGACGACTGCTCACGGACCATATCCTGTCAGCGCCGGATGTGGTCCGTGAAAAAAGCGGTCCCCGCCCTAAGGGGGGATAGAGAGAGCGCTCTCTCTATAGCAGTTAGCAGCCAGTGTGTTACTGTGTGCTCACACCGAGCAGCGTTTTTACCTCCAAAGCTTCCAGCTTCCATGTAAAGTCAATGGTGGACGCACCTTGGCAGCCTCCTGGCGTCAGGCGTCAGGTCGCGTGCGTGTTGAGCGTGCTGAGGAGCGTTTTTTCGTGCACGTGAACCGGCTTCCACCTCCAAACCGAGCATTCAACATGTTGAAGATTTCGCGGTTCAAACTTTCAAACGCCGCTCAACTCTCCCTGATTGGTTGGTGTGTCAACCAATCAGGGAGAGTCGGGGGAGAAGAGCGGGGTCAGGGGGAGAGTCCCTATGTGACGCGGAAACGAGGGTGCGCGCGCACTATGTGACGTATTGTTTGTCGAAAAAAAAAGAAAAGACCCGCGAGGTCGTGGACTATGGAAGAGAAACTCATTGTAGCTGTGTGTTCGCGACAATTCCTTCACGACCAGTCAAGTCTGCTCGACAGAGACGGAAATAAACAGCTCCTCCTCGCCTGGCGGAGTGAGCAGGACTCCGTGCGCAGGGCTCTGTATACCGGTAAGCTCCTCCCACACACCCAGCAGCTTCTGGCTTCTGGCGTTCAGCTCTGGACATGCTGCATTCACAAGTGCGTCCACTTGCGTGCGTGAGGAGCTTTTTGGAGGTTCAAAACGCTGCTTGGTGTGACTGTACCATTACTCTGCAGCCTTATTGCTTGTTTTCGAAGAGTCAGACGAAAAGTTTTTAACATGGAGGGTGAACTTACGGATGTTTCTCAGCGGCCTACACGACGCGTCAGCGTCTCATTTGCCCTGCTCAAAATGGCGACGGCCACAGAAGCAAAGGTCTTTACAACAAAACACGGTAAAAACAATTTTTTCTTTGCTGAGAAAAAATATATTTCTTAGCTGACTTTATAGCACAAGGTTTTTCTGAGCTTAACCGTTTCACGAAATGGTCAAATCTGCTGGATTTAAAAAGTAGTTCACCATTTGCCCTGTTCAAAATGGCGATGACGGCCACAGAAGCGTAGGACTTTACAACAAAACATGGTAAAAACAATTATTTCTTTGCTGAGAAAAAATATATTTCTTACCTGACTTTATAGCACAAGGTTTTTCTGAGCTTAACCGTTTCACGAAATCGTCAAATCTGCTGGATTAAAAAAAGTAGTTTGCCATTTGCACGTTAGCACGTTAGCATTAGCTTCCGCTAGCTTTGCTAATACATAAGCGCTTTTGAAATTGCGGACCTAAATAAATTAATAAGCGCTTTAGAAATAGCGGAACTAATTTTTGGATTAGCGCTGCCCAGCACTGGAATGTGGATGGAAAAGGTGAAACACCCGCACATGCCTCCATCTTCATTTGCCCCACTCTGGGCCCCTGAGCAAGGCCCTTAACCTCCACCATCTGCTCCCCCAAAAAACAGACCTCTCTTGAGTTCTCGTGGCTCAATCAAAGTCAAAAGTCAAAGTCAACTTTATTGTCAGAACTGCAATATGTACAGGACATACACAGGATTGAAATTGCGTTTCTCTCAGTCCCTCGGTGCAACAGTAACCATTTAAACACTAAAACACTGAAACATTTAATAAACATAAGCATAAAATAGTAAAAGTGTAACACTGTCCTGAGTTTTTGCATAGTAGTATAAAAGTATGAAAATTTACACCAACACTAAAACACTAAACATTTAATGAACATAAGCATAAAATGAAATAATAAAAGTGTAATACTGTCCTGAGTTTTTGCATAGTAGTATAAAAAGTATAAAAAGTATATCTATAAAATAAACTGAAGGTTCTAGCATTGACATTTGCAAAGAGTGGCAAAGCAGCATATGAGTTAATGTACACAGTATATGTATGAGGTAGTTGATGTTGGTATAGAGGCAAAGTGGCATATGCAGTAAGGCACATAAGGCACATTTGGCATCCTTAAATAATCAATCACCTTTATTTAACCAGGTAGAGCCCATTGAGATCGAGATCTCTTTTACAAGGGTGACCTGGTCAAGTGGTCAGCAGCACACGTCACATTGGCAATAGGCATTTGCACTTATCAAAAAGAAAATAAAGAAAACTACAATCACAGTAAACAGATGTTGACAGTTCAAAACCAACAGGATATGACAGATTTCTATATACATTATATACAAAACAAGCAGACAAAAAAAACCAACAATGACATGTATATTGGATAAGTAGTGGTTAGAAACATCTGCAATGGTCAAGTTTCTTGATGACATTTTCTACTACGGTTGACATAAAGGATCCAGGAGAGATGAATGTTGATAGTTTCAGATCTTTCTGTAAGTTGTTCCAGGCTGAGGGGACGGCGAAGCTGAACGCTCTTTTTCCTAGTTCAGTTCTGACAGGAGGAACTGACAGGAGGACTAAATCGTTAGAGCGCAGGGAGTATTGACTGTGTGATGTTTGTATTAAGGAGGTGAGGTATGACGGGACCAGGTTTAGGAGGGTCTTGTAGATGAAGGATATCCAGTGAGTGTATCTTCGAGTGCTGAGAGATGACCAGCCAGATTTTACGTAAAGCTCACAGTGATGAGTGCGATAACTGGAGTCAGTAATGAACCGAAGGGCACCGTGGTAAATGGAGTCTAAGGACTGTAGGTATTTTGATGCAGCACTCATGTACAGCACGTCACCATAATCTAGTATTGGCATGAATGTTGCAGCTACTAATGTTCTCCTGGCTTTGCATGAGAAGCAGGATTTGTTTCTGAAGAAGAAACCTAGCTTCAGTTTGAGTTTAGTGGCCATTTTGGAGATGTGGGTTTTAAAAGACAGTTCAGTGTCAATGTTGAAACCTAGATATTTGTAGGTGGAGACCATTTCTATTTGTTTTCCCTCTTGGGTTCCAATTTGAGGTGGGTTCTCTGGTTGCAGCTTTCTGTTGGCAAGAACCATGAACTTGCTTTTGTCGGCATTTAGGACCAGTCTAAGTTTTTGCAGCCGTGACTGAATAATATTAAAAGCATCCTGAAGAGAGGTGAAAGCTTGGCTGAGGGAGGAAGAACAGCAATAGATGATGGTGTCATCTGCGTAATAATGGTGGGAAGCATTTGACAGATCACTGCAAAGATCGTTGATGTATAGAGAGAAAAGAATGGGACCCAAGACAGAACCCTGTGGCACCCCTTTCACAACATCTAAGAATGTAGAGGAGGATCCGGCTACATGAACAGACTGCGTTCTGTCAGTTAGGTAGTTGGTGAACCAGGAGACTGCAAGTTTTGATAGACCAGAGTGTTCCAGGATGTTTGTCAATAGTCCGTGATCAACTGTATCAAATGCCTTGGACAGGTCTATAAATAGGGCAACACAGAATTGTTTGCAGTCCAGGGCATGTATGATGTCATTTAATACTTTGAGAACTGTAGTGACGGTGCTGTGTTGTTTTCTGAATCCTGACTGGAATTGTGATAGAATATGGTTTGATTGTAGGAAATCAGTTAGCTGATCACAGACAAGTCTAATAAGGCTAGTCAGAGAATACTGTATATGTATCAGCAGTAGTCTAGATATAAAAGTAGTGTAAATGTAAACAGCAGTAATAAATGTAAACAGTAGTAATAAATGTAAACAGTATTAATAAATGTAAACAGTGAATGTAAACAGTAGTATGACTATAGGCAGTAATGTAATGCAAACATTAGTGCAAATATGAGAAGTAGTGCAAACTGAATGAGCACATGACCGAGAGTTTAGTGAATAACCCGTTTGACTATAGACTACCTGTATAAATTAAAGGTAAATTAAATGAAAAAAAGTCCTGGCGTATTTTCGTCATGTGACATTCTTTTGCACATTTCCACGTGTATTGTTCTCTGAAAGATTTTGTTTATGAAAAGGTCAAATTCTTGTAAAAAAAGAAAGAAAAAAATGTCTAACTGTTTTACAGATAGTTAAAACAAGAACTCTGCACTGACTCCTTTTCTCCTCTCATATCGGACATTGCTTTAAGTGTCGGAGCAGCTTGTTAGCTGATTGATCGAGTTGGAATCTACATGCGGTGAACTCTTTCGATGAGGCGTTAAACTTCAAAGATTTACCAGGTGATTGTCTTTTCGAGAGAGTTAAAGGAGTTAATGAGCAACAGAGCTCTTTCTGGCCAAATACATCTTTACAGAACAGACCATTTAACGTGTTAGTGACCATCACAATTTAGTGTTTATAGATTTAAAAACCTCTGTTTCCTTCTATTTTTCTTGCACTTCTTACACACAACTGCAATATCTTTGTCTCATACATAAAAGAAGCCTTTTCAAAGTGTGTCTTTGCGTTTGTGTGTTTTCTCATCATTCATATGTGTGTGTGTGTGTGTGTGTGTGTGTGTATAGCATGTCTCGTTTCAGCCGGAGAGGAGCAAGGATCAGTAACCTTTGCACTGTTACATTTTTAAAACTGCGTTTAAATAATAGATTAGGTTGGAAGAAGACTGCACAGGATGACATATAAATGAAAATCATCCGAGCAATAATGGATAAAAGAGAGAGGCAAAGAAAGGACAGGAAAAAAACAGAGAAATAAATCAAAATATCTGAAGGAGAATTGATAAGTAGACAAATGGTAATGCAGTGAGAGACTTTTATAAAACGTGAATACATTATGCTGCACAATGTGAGCGCTTTGGAGCCGTAATAATGTAATCTTATTAAATTTAGAAGAAAAAAAAAACATATAGTTATTTTGGGGCATTTTTATGTAAATACTGAACATTTGTCAAAGTGAAAATAAAAATATAAAACCCATTACGATTCACGCTTCAGGAAGTTTTAACACATTTAAATCAAATCTTCACCTTGGAGTAAAAAAAACAAAAAAACAAAATCAAAACCAATGTTGTGCTTTTTATCCCTAATGAAACTGAAAAGTACGGTAAATGTTGATCTTTGCTTTTAAATTATCATAAAAATATTGCTTTCTTCTCCCACAAGGCCAAAGAACACCAACTTCATTAGGTGTTAATTTAAGGCATACAGTATAGTAGTCCCTCGTTTATCACGGGATTCAGGAAACCACGCCCCTCCTGTGATAAGTGAACAACCATGAAATGCTTAATACAGTAGTCCAAGTTCAAGTTTCACTCTTGATCTCCCTCTTGTTGTTCAATTACACTGTAACAACTGAACATAGAAGTTGTAAAACAATTAAAAGTAATTTTTAACACATATTTTGTGATGATGAATTTTAACATACTTTTGATTTTTAACAAATTTGACATTTCTCGTGTCCAGCTGGTCCAGAACGCTGCTGCGAGGCTTTTAACAGGAACTAATAGAAGGTCTCACATTACACCAGTTCTATCTTCTCTTTATTGGCTGCCTGTTGAATTTATAATTAATTTTACAATTTTGGTCTTGACTTTTAGAGCTTTAAATGGACAGGCCCTCCAGTACATCACTGAAATGTTGATCCCTCATCCTCCAGCCCGCTCCCTTCAGTCTTCAGCGCTGAACCTTTTAAAAGTTTCTAAGACCCGATTTAAAACATGGGGTGACCTGTCCTTTTAGGCCGTAGCCCCCCGGCTGTAGAATGCCCTGCCCCTGCCTCTTCGTGTGACCGTCTCTGTTGATTCCTTTAAAACGCAGCTTAAAACACTTTTATTCAGACAAGCTTTTAGTTAAATGTTTTTTTAATCTGTTTTTATCAGCTGTTCTTGTTTTCATCAGCTGTTCTTACTGTTTTTATTAATCAGCTGTTATTATTATTTTTATTCTCAGCCTGTATTTTGCATTTTTGTAAAGCACTTTGTGATTGTATCTATGGTAAGTGCTATATAAATAAAGTTTACTTACTTACTTACTTAAGTTGGAAGCCAAAAGCCAAGCGGTGCATCTGGACAGCAAAGAGTTAGCCCTTCACAAAACTGATGCAGCAGGAGAAATGTGTGCGTGGCAGAGTGCTGCAGGTGGCAGAGAGCAGAGGGAGCTTCTCCCTGCACCTGTGGGTTGCACACAGGTGCAGCAGGTGCTAAATCATTTAAAATAATTTATTTTAAATAAACAATCTATGATACATCCATCAATCTGCCAATTGTGTGTCATGTTCGATCTTATTTTGATAAACCGCAAAAGAGCGGGTCCATGAAGGTCGAACCGCGACGTAGCCAAGGACTACTACTTACAGTAAGAAATGTACAAAACCACTATTATTAATGGGTTCTTCAGGTCTCTCTTGTAAATGAGTCCTCAACGCTCAAAGGGACTAACCTGACTAAATAAAGGTTGAATGAATTTCTGAAATTGTCTCATTTGGTTAGTTTCTGGATATTTTCCTATTAGCCAACTGGAGGACTACCATCCTCATTCAGTCATTCCTTCAAGGTCTCGATGCAGCTTTCATGGTGGCAAGGCAATGAGGCAATTAATTTAAATTTGGCTGCTGTGGTAAAGTGACATTTTGCATTTCAGAATGCCTTTATGTGGCAAAACATGTTTTTTTTTATTGGTTTATTTATTTATTTTAGGAAAATCCTTTATTTTTATTTTTATTTTTTTAATAATAACTTAATTTTCCTGGTTTATTTTTTAAGATGCAAAACATAACATTTAATAAATCCCATTTTGTTCTTCAGAATGTTATTTTTACTCTCATAATATCTTCATATCCCACAAGTACGACACCAAAGCCATTCTTTCTCTTTTTTTCTTTCAGAATCATCAGATGATGATCTTGAGGACTGATGTTCAGTTGATGTAGATGTTAGTAATAGGAGCATATTTCATGTCTTGTGTGAGTAAAGGTCAGATATCCTGGTGATGTAATGATGTAAAATGAGCATGATGATGCTGGACATGAAATAAAGGCACACCACTGCCCGCTGCAAGTAATTGAGCAGCCAGCAAACGGCACATGGAAAGTCTAAAGTCTTGCAAAAAAAAAAAATAGAGAATGCATCTTATGAAATCTTTACTTCTTGGTTCAGGTGCTGATGTGTAGCAAGTCGCATGGCTACTGGGGCTTTGTGATGACAGTAAGATGCACAGCAATTTATGATTCAGATGCCTGAAAAGTACTTTGCAAGCACTCTACACTTGCCACTTGAGTGGCCTTCAACTCATATGTAACGTGTGGTGAGCATGCCGTGCACACAGCTCAAGGGGAAAAACTCCCAGTATATACAGTACATAGAAAGGTTAGCATGTTGTAGGGAATAACATGGCTGGTCCCATTCTGTCACAACTGTGTGTGTTGAAACTCTCTAGGCAGATGATAGAAGCAGAGGAACAGCTTGATGTGTTATTGGCTTTGCTAATACAGGAAATGCATCTTTTTTACTGCTCTCACTGTAACAAACAGAAATCAGGAGTGATTGTCATGCGCTAACAACTTGTGCCATCAGTGCAGCCTGTACGCCTGGCACACAATCATAGTTGCCAAATTCACTTATGATAAGCGACTTTGGGCTTGTTTTTCCTAAAGTCACTTGCAAATCTTGTGAGTTGCATTTTTGTGGGGGGGCTTGTTTTAAACGTGAAGTTGCTTATTTGGGCTTGACTTTCTTTCCGAGTGAAACTAGCTGATTATCTCCCAGCTCCGCACAATAAAGCAAAAGACAAGTAGTAGTAGGTAGTTTGTCCCAGAGCCATATAAAGTGAAAGTTGCGACACTCCCATAGAGTTCCATTGTAAGAATGGAATGCGGAAGTCACGTGGGTCATGGAGGGGGCGATTTGTTCCATGGCTCTGGTTAACAGTCTGAAGCTGCCTGCAGTAGCGCTCCGTCGCCGCCAGAGGGCGCAGCTCCACAAGGTTTCCATAGCCGTTGTTTGGAACGATTGACCGCCTGTCGGCGAGATCAAAGGGTGTCGGAACTCTCTCTATATATGGCTCTGGTTTGTCCCGTCCGTGCCCGTTTCCTGTTTATCGCTCCTGCCCAAGTTGGCAAGGCGACAGTCGCACGACATACAGTACGTCTGTTGGTGCGCATCCCAAACACTCATACTGTGGCTGACCACTAGGGGGCTCCACTCATACACAGATGTCAGGATGTTTCGTTTTTAAAAATATGTAGAAAAATTACATATGCAAAATGTATATATTTTTTAAATCAAAGTTTACAAGTAAGTTATTCAAAGTGTTTGGCATAATTTTGCTGTTGTTTCTGTGTGATGCCATAATAAATGTATGTTTATACTGTTTTAAAACAGTCTCTGTTTTACACAAACGTGGTGGGTTGCCAGTTTGGCTTGTTTTGAGCTTGTTTTGATAAAGCTGTGTGCTTGTTTCTATCGTGATATCTGGCAACATTGCACACAACATGCACTATTATGTGTGTCACACACATTTGTTTTCCACGGGCAAATGGCACTTTTTTTTTCACGCCTCAAGCAAGTCAAGCATGCAACTTGTACTTGTACTGACAAAGTATTTGTTTGTAATCTTTCTCAAACTTTCCATCAGTTAACCCTGTGGCCTGACTGCAAGCTATCAATCACTGTGACCTGCACGTGTCCAACTGAAAGGTTGTTAGTGTAACTTAAACAACGCACACGTCTTGGTTCATGAAGAAATAACTTGGTGATGCTCACACATGATCTTTTCAATAAACCTTTTTTAGTTTATCAGTAAGAGCCTAAAAATACATGCGACCTATTTAAATGTGCTATCTGTTCTAGATTTTATTCAACAAAAAAAATACCTGGTTCATTTTCCCACCAGAGCACAATATATTGCTGCATCATCTTTTCTTGCATTTTCAGGAAGCAAAGTCAAACTCTTACCTCTGGTAAGTGCAATGTTTACTTCTGTTTGGCTTGTACCTAATTTAATAACAGGAAATGAAAAGCCAGTGTTGATTTCTGACTCAACAATAAATCATCTGACAGATGAAGAGAAAGACCCCGATGATCTTATTACAATGCAATGCTTGGTTGAGTTGGTTCTGACAGCCATGGTGCTAAAACTGCTCATAAACACTACATGATCCAGTTTGATGGAGGTTGCTCCAGATCATGGTGGCCACTTCTCGCTCCTATAAGACCTAAATGATCAGCTGCAGCCATCACCGTGCTGAACAATACAAAGAGGCTCATTTTCTGTTGAGAGGATGGTTGTTCAGTGACGCAGCAAAGGTCATCGAATTCTGATGGTTTGATCGAATTGAGCAAATATTGCAATATCATCGCTTCAAAACAAACATTTTAAAATGCATCGCAGGATATCACTGATTTTATATTAAACAAAAATTATTACAGCTTCTAAAATAATTACATATTGCTTCAATGCCACAACTGTGTAAAATGATAGATGTTAACAATTCACAGCTTTAATATTTCTTTAAAATGCATTTAGTCAATATGAATACATGGTTTCAAAGCACAGGTACACACAAGCGTAAGAAAGTTACATTCAGTTAACAATCAACAATCAGCTTAACTTGGAAAGCCACAAACAAACAATGAACAAAAATGTAGTTTAAGCATAAACAAATTTAGATATATTACTAAAATAAAAGCATTTCTTGTGCAGAGCATAGTGCTCTTTTTTTACTAAGCAATGTTGAACGCTTCAGAAGATAATGCTAGCTAGTTAAATTGTCAAGTTTAGCCTCTGAAGGCTGTGAAATCATGGGTAAATACAAGCTCGGTCCACATAAGGACCTCTTTAAAAACCCATTTTCTGCTGTTTGCACATCCTGTCACAGTGTTTGGTGAGAAATCAAATATTCTTTTAACAAGCACTTTCTACAGGGGCGATGTTTTAAAACTGTTTCTGGTGGACTCGTGGACAGGAGCGTTAAAAAAAACGAGATAGCAGCATGTTCTGTTCATGTCCATCATCACGTCGGGCCTTAAAAACAAACAAATGTGGAGTTACTTTGTGCCAGGATCTTCTGTGTCTGTCTCGTTCCATCCAGAACATTTCTTATTAAACTTTTATTGTTTTCTGAAAGAGGAACACTGTAAATGGCGTGTGAACCCACCATATATCATTTAGGAGTGAAAGAGTTATGTGCCTCTGAGTCACTTTTCTGAATGTCTGCTAAATTGATGTCATCCCTTTTCACTTCTGATTGGCTGATGGGGCTTCAAAAAGAAACACGCCCCACCTGCCACAGGTGAGAGGTGTCGGTCTGATGTTTGGTGGTTGCCAATTCTGCTCTCTATATCTAAAAGCTTGCTCCCGCTCCTTGCCTTATAGACCCCGGCCTGCCCTGCACATTGTCAATTATTGATTGGTAGCTGGGTCTGTGAGTAAGTGGCTGTTCTGTTTTCCAGGTTTTTGGTTGTAGAGTTAGTTTCCTGGATTATAAAGAGAAGGGAGAGGCCTGAATCTGATGATCTGCTGGCCGGTCCAAGGCTTCTTCCTGTTTGTTTGGGTGGCTGTGGCTTAGGGGTTAGCACATTCGTCCTCCAATGCAAGAGTTGGGGGTTCTATTCCACCAGCAGTCACATGCTGAAGTTTCCTTGGGCAAGACACTGAACCCCTCATCCAATGTGTGTCCCATCGGTGTATGAATGTGATAAAAAAGCTCTATTTAGAATGATTTGTTCAATTAGCTTTGTAGATCTATAGAGTGCAGTATGAATGGGTAAATGAGGGCACAGATTGTACTTTGTAGTGTAAAGTGCTATGAATATCTTGATTAGATAGAAAGGTGCTATACAAGTACAGTCCATTTATCCATTTTAGCTGAGGCTTCCACCTCTGTATGTCTATGATTGTGTTTATTATTATTATTCATTTTTTAACATTACAATCATCTAGACCTTAAGTTCAGTGTCCTGTGAGTCACTCCTGGACCATAATAGTGCCAATAAAAACATTTTGTGAAAATCTTAAGCTAAGCCAAGCATGTTGCTTCTCTGAATCAACTTCCAGTTTCTGTCTGTGAGGCCGACACATTGTCCAGTTTTAACTGAGACTTTCCTTTATGGTCAATTCTACAATTAGGGTTGGCTTGTTATTCTGCCTGACTGAGCTTAGACTACTGGAGGACAAATTGACCTCATTTCCTTTAATTATTTGTTAAAATTGATTGGGATGTCTTGTCTGTAAATTAGACTAACAAAGTTCTCTGAGTAGCCTCTGTTGTTGGTTGGGAGGTGTTGTTTGTCAATTTACATACAGTTTTGTGTCTTCTACCAGAGACCTCAAGGGAACCCCCTACTGTTAAGGTGTGATCTTTCAATTTACATGTATGTGTTACAAACCCCCTTCTGTTAAGCTGTGATGTGTTGTTTTGTCAATTTAAATAGAATGGGCATGTTATCTCAGGTATGTTGTGGGGTTATTTCAGTTTCCAATTTCATATGTTGGTGCGTGGCATGTCAGCCTGTATAAAACTTCTCGGTCTCACAGCTTCCATTCATTCAGAATTGAAAAAGACTTCTGGACAGAAGTCGAAACGTTTTCTGCAACAAATAAAGTCCAGTTGATCCTGTATTGAATGCCTTTTTTGATTTTATCATGTCCTGGACGACTGAGAATCTTCACCAGCTTAAAATTGAATAGTTTTTATTTGATACAATTTCTATCTTAACATGTGATTCTTGACCTGCCATTGTGTATCTGTTCCTCTCAAACCCAGCTGGTCGAAGCAGATGACCGCTAGTCCTGAGCCTGGTTCTGCTGAAGGTTTCTTCCTCACGAGGGAGTTTTTCCTTTCCACTGTCGCCTTCATGCTTGCTCAAGATGAGAGTCTGTGATGGAGTTAAACTCAAAGCAGTCTGCTCCTCAAATAAATAATGTAAAATTCTTTTTTATATATGAATATTTCTGTTCGGTGCCCTGAGATGACTTCTGTTGTGACTTGGCGCTATAGAAATAAACCGAATTGAAACTGAAATTGTAATTTCATACGACAATGTGGACGTTGAACTGGTGGTGCAGAATGGGCGTCGCAGCAGTTTTGTTAAAATGGTATAAATATAGGTTAGGTGTATCACTACACTTGTAATAGTTCAAATAAAATAAAACGTTACTTTATGCCATTTAAGCCCAAAGAAAACCTTGTACCAATTCTGGCATTTCATTAAAATGAGCATAAACTGAAGGAATAGTATTACAGAAAAACTGAAAAACGCATTAAACCTAAAAAAAACCAACCCATGCAAAGCAACAGAAAATATTAACATGCAAACTTATGTTAAACAAAACGTTTTGAACATCTTCTACAGAAACCAAAAGTTGGCTCAAAACAATAAGGCAGTTCTTCAGACGTGTGCGAGCTGACATCTACATTTCAACATGAGCTCTTGGCCTTTCTGTCTTCTGCCTTTGTTTGTGGGCACAACTTTGATTTGACATTCCAGAAGAGTGTCCTTCATCAGTCCTGCTCAATGTGGAGATCTACTTCCACTTCATTCTATAGAAAATCTATCAAGACGTTGCACCTTTGAAGTCCACCAGATAGTGAATGATCAAAACACACGAGTTCTTGCTCATCAGGAACCCACCGACTGCTTCGCTGCAGATGCTCATTAAACCCAGAGGTTGTGAAAATGAGCTCTGAGGGAGACGACCTTATGCCCCCCCCCCCTTCTTGCCTGGTGCTGTTGCGGAGAAATGAGAAGGGAAGAAAACTCGGAAAGGCTGAAAGAGGGTCTGCTGACAAACCTCATCAAAGACAACTGATCTCCATGGGCGAAGCAAACACTCCCCCTCGAGATAATTGACTTCATGTGGAAAGCAGACTTCGTTTGGTGGAGTTAGCTTCACAAAAGCAGTCCCTCCTGAAAGGTAGGAGAAGCTGGCAGCTCTTCAGTCAATAAATCAGGCCGTCAAACACTCAATCAGTGAATCAAATGATGCCACACAAAAGCTCCAATGAATGGGAACAAACACAGACGCCGCAACATCTACGGTCCATTACGACAACACCCCGGTCATTAGATGATAAATTGAAGTCGCCTTGGTGTGTGCTGAGATGTTCTGCTCCTCCGTGTCTTTGTGCTAATACTGATGACATTTTTCATAAATCACATCATTTTTTTATTTTCAGAATCGAGGGAGGCCATCAAAAGCAACGAGTCACCAAGGAGCACCACCGTCAGAAAGAAGGCAGTTTAGGTGACGGTTAAATGTATTTCGTTTCTCATTGCCATAAAAATGAAACTGCCTGAATAAGTTCTTATAGAATAAAAAAGGTAAAATTAAATAAAAAATTACTTTTTGCGTAATATATAACTTTTTGTTTATTAGAAGAAAAAAACACTTTGCAAATGCCAAAAAGATGCTGATGTGTTTGACTTCCCTGGATTTTTTCAGAAGCTTGATCTGTTGGGTTTTTCATTAGGCTCTATTATTTTTACACAAAAGTGAAATCTAAATGATCGCTTTGAGGCAGATATTACACTCTGATATGCACTTTTTAAAGCATTAAACCTCACACTGCAAATAAAGAATTTCAAGAAAGTAAAAAAAAAATCCCTTGTTTGTAGTAATTTTTATTTTATTTTTGCTCTAAAAAGAAAAAAAAATTCTTAACAAGCAAGTGTTGCATAAGAAGTTTACGCCCATTTTAAGAACACATGTCTAACCTTTTCTTAATAAGATTATTTTAGCTCATCTTGAGCTTTATTTACCAGTTTCAGGGAATGAGTATGGTTTTGGTTGAAAGTCCAGATTAAGAATAAGATTATCTTTCTTCAACAATGTTCACTCAGGTCATCTGGATGGTTTATTTTGTTGCTGAGATGTTTCATCCTTCATCCAAAGGACTTCTTCAGTCTGAAGAGCCCACCAAACTAAACCGAATCCCACAAACAGCAAATTGTTTTTCTTATTTTAAGAACAAGGCCAAGAGAGAAAAAAAATCTCAATGTAAGAAATGTATTTAATGACACTAAAGTTTGAAACATGCTTTCTTACTTGAACAAAAGCTGCAAGACACTAAAGCACATGGGCAGGAGTCTGCTACCTTTGCTGTAAAAAAAGCCATTTTTGCCACTTTGCTTACTCATTATGAAGTATCTGGAGCTGTAAAACCTGTGTACTGTCACCTGGTGAACCGTGGACCACAACAAGTTTGTTGAAGTTGGCTTTTCTGGCCATTGGGGTCGATAATATAAAACGAAAAATATCTAACTATTATTAACATTTCTTGATATTTTAAACATTTAATACAAAAGAAAAGTCCAGATTCATGTAAAGAAAGAAAACTATATATATTTTAAGAATTTTATAAACATTAACATTACATTTACAATTACTGTTTACATTTATTACTACACATTTACACTACTTTTTATATCTATACTACTGCTGATATACAGTATATATTCTTTTTACTAGCCAAGGTATTGCATATGCCAATTTACCTCTATACCAATATCAACTACCTCATACATATACTGTGTACATCAACTTCATATGCTGCTTTGTCACTCTATTACAAATGTCAATGCCAGAACTTTCATTTTATTTTATAGATATACTTTTTACACTTTTATACTACTATGCAAAAAACTCAGGACAGTATTACACTTTTTATTATTTCATTTTATGCTTATGTTTATTAAATGTTTAGTGTTTTAGTGTTGGTGTAACTTTTCATACTTTCATACTACTACTATGCAAAAACTACTATGCAAAAACTCAGGACAGTATTACACTTTTATTATTTCATTTTATGCTTATGTTTATTAAATGTTTTAGTGTTTTAGTGTTTAAATGGTTACTGTTGCACCGAGGGACTGAGAGAAATGCAATTTCAATCCTGAGTATGTCCTGTACATATTACAGTTTTGACAATTAAGTTGACTTTGACTTTTGACTTTGATTAAAACACTGAACTCTGCAGACCGATGTGAGTTATTTTAATTGTTGAAGAAGTATCCTACCTAGTAGTTAGTGTTAGGGTTGTAGGAATCAAAACAGAGGAAAAATTGCTCCCCATACTCACATTGTGTGCACCTGAAGATGTATACTTTTCATAAATTATTTAAGCCCAGTTAGAATTTCATAAGTGAAAGGTCTGAACAGGTCTCTGATAAGTCTGTAACTCTCCTTCCTGCCCTTCTCAAACACTTCCCTCTGCTCTCTGTCACAGGAGCACACAGGTGCACACCTTTAACCTCCCTTTATGTCTCATCCCCCCAGGAACTAATTCACACAGACTGGGAGGAAGAAGCACAAAATGAAAGGTAGTGACCGGAAGAGCAGAAGAGGAAGAGGAAGGAGAATACTGAGGACAAGATGAGAGGAGGAATCTGTAGTACCCAGGACAAACAAAAAAAAAGCCAAAAGGGAGGAGGAGGAAATTGAGCTGGACGATATAGCTTGTAAGTGAAAGTTAGGTCAGATGGAGAGATGGATGAACGGCAGGAAGAGAAAGAGTGGAAAGGAAATTTGGGTCGACAAAGTGCAGCTGCGTTGGGAAGGAGCTGCATGAGGAGCGGGGAAAGAGAAAGGACAGGAGGAAGGAAATCAGTTGAGCAGACAGAATGTAGAGAATGTGTAGAGAGAGGATTAATGGAAGAAGGGGGGTTAGATGAAAGAGAGGTAGAAAGAGAGGAAGATGAAGGCGGGAGATGCAGAGTAATAGTCATCAGTATTCCAGCCTTGTACTCAGTTTCCAGCCAAGACAAATGTGAGCCAACATCAGGGAGGAACTGGATCAGCTGAGACACACAAACCTCTCCTTCTGTCACCCCATTTTCCATTTTTCTCCCTTCCTCACCCCCCTGCCTCCCCAAAACAGAAAGAGCTGCACAAACTGTAGGCCGTCTCCGACGTAGCACGAATACATGCAGCACCATAAATAAACAACAGTGAGTCACAATAAACCTTTTCTTCGGTTGTTTCAACAGCGTCTTGATTTGAGACACCATGAAAAAGAACGTACACCTTATTCTACGGTTCAGCTGTAATAAAATAACAGAGCAGAAACTTTAATACATCACATGACAGATTACAAAAATAAAGTTTCACTAGATAAAGAATTGAGATGTGATTTTCTTGTCCTGTCTTAATGGAAACATGATTCAGTTTTCTAAAAGCTGTAAAAAGATAAATTACTATGGAGATTTATTCTGTGCAGTTGACCTGCTCTAAACCAGGATAATTAGGGAAACTTGATCCTGGAGTGTGTGTGTCTTTTCATTACCGTATTTTTTGCTTTATAAGTCACTTTTTTTCTTCATAATTTGCATGACCTGCAACTTATAGGCCAAAGCAACATATTCATGGATTTTTTTCTATATTTATAAAACAAATTTTGGCTGAGATATGACCATTTTCATTCATTCTGACTGAAAATATTGAACACTACCATTTTCAGCCGCTAGATGGCAGTCAAGTAGTAAGGCATGCCGTTGTATTATGTAATAGGTAAAAGTGGCTATTAATGACACAGTCGGATTGCCATAGCCTGCCACCGTCATATGCCTGGAGCAATCGAATCAGCTTCATTTCGCTGCACCGCCCCAGCGAAATGAAGCTAATTTTACCATCAAAGTGTATTTAAAGTTCAATCTGAGACACACATTTAATAATAATAATAATTAATTCAATTTATAACGCACTTTTCATTACTGAAAATCTCAAAGTGCTACACATATATTGAATGCTACACACATTCATAAACCGGTGGCGGCAGACTACCATGCAAGGTGCTTTCCAGTCCTACCGGGAGCAACTCAGGGTTAAGTGTCTTGCCCAAGGACACAACGACACATGGTGCGGGTCCCGGGAGTCGAACCGCCAACTTTCCGATCGGGAGATGACTGCCCTTACCACTACGCCACGGCCGCCCCTTTACTATATAGGTGAGCTAACAAATAATTGTTTTTAGGTGGTTACCTCGTTAAATGTCAAAGAAATGGACCCAGTCGCCCTCTGCACTTTTATGTTTCCGTGTATCTGCTTTAGAAATGCACATGATTTGACTGTCAAAGTGCATTTATTAAGCAAAGGTTTGACTGAGACACACCTTTACTATAATTTTAAGCAAACAAATAAATGTTTTTAGATTTTATTCTTGATACTGTAAATTTTGAAAAAATGTGCAGAG
Organism: Garcialebias charrua; assembly: GCA_038048925.1. Classification (NCBI taxonomy): domain Eukaryota; kingdom Metazoa; phylum Chordata; class Actinopteri; order Cyprinodontiformes; family Rivulidae; genus Garcialebias; species Garcialebias charrua. The sequence goes on along the minus strand of JBBPBX010026405.1, from coordinate 4,093 downwards.
GCTCGTCCCTCTGCGCATGCCAGCTTCCGCAAATCGGGTTTTGAAATACAGCTGATTTGACCGTCAAAGTGTATTTATTAAGCAAAAGTTAGACTGAGACACACCTTTACTATAATTTTGAGCAAACAAATAATTGTTTTTAAGTGTTAATCGTGTGAAATTCTTGTTAAAATCCTCCCGTGCATGCTCTTGCAACCGCCATTTGGCAGCCCATCGATTTTTGGCACAACACCTGCCCACATTTCTGGGTTGTCAGTGGTGACGTATAATAGATGTGACGTATAATAGATGCAATGTATATGGCGACACAACTTATTTATGTATTTTTTTCCACTTTATTAGACATATTTGGACTGATGTGACTTATAGTGACATTTACAGCAGAAAATACAGTACATTGTCAGGACAGGAGTCACTCCCATACACTGTACGGCTATCAAAAACACAACTCATAGTTTAGTTGTTTCTATACAATTTACTTTTGGATGATTCTCCAGCATTACATACAAAGAAAAGAATTAAATCAACTTTATGTACTTTGTATAAAGCACATTTACAACAACCAGAATTGCACGATGAATACCAGAACAAAAGCCACAAAAAATTTAAATCAATAAAATGTGTAAATGCAAGAAATTAAATGTAACACGCTCTTTAAAACTTTCCATATTTTACAGTGTTTCTACATTTTTACCAAAAAATTTTCAATCATGATGGATTAATGGCATATCAGCAATTTATTAGAAACTAAATATGCCAAGCTTATTATTCATACGATTATTTTAACCAAAAATTAATAAATTATTTCAGTTCAATTGTGGTCTTAAAATGTTTATGTAAATTACCCTGATGCATGCTCAATAATCCAGGTAGAAAAATCTAAAAAAGCTAAGTCTGGTCCTCTGGACATTCAAAATATATGTATTTACTTATACATATAATATATGTAAATTCTTAATTTTGTCACATGGGAACTTTACATTAGATTTTAAAATATTTCCATGATTTCAGTTATTATTGTTGATGATAATGTTCCGTATGCTGCAGTTTTGCACATGGTTTAACCAAAATAAATAAATAACAAGTTTACCAGAACAGCCGTTATACAGTATTCAGCTTCAGCACAGGGTCAAGTGGAAGCGACATAACCTGCTCATGTTCTACACTTCAATTGAGCATACGTTATAGTTTATGGCTGAAAAGCTATTCTTATGATTCCTAAAATTTGATAAATATAGTTTTTAATCCAGGATGTTCTGATGAGCTTTGACCAATCAAACTGCATTGCTCTCTCCTAATGCTGCATCATAGTGTTCTTAATATACTGTATATATTTTTTTTTAAATGACACTGCTGCTTGTATAAGAGCGGGAAAAAGACGCTGCTTGTCAAATGTATTGATTAAGATTGCATTCGGGTCAGAAGCAAAAACCAACTAAGCAAGCATTTCACCTTGTCGTATTAGTCACACTCAGCATGTTTTAGTGCTAAAATAACACATGGTCACATCAATTTTGGAAGATTTACCAGCTGAACGTTATTAGGGAAAAAAGAACTGATGACTCTATAAATCAGTCACATGCTCTGGGTCTTGCCACAGCCCTCAATCAGTGTTGAGTTATTCCCTGGGTGGAATCCCCTCATCTCCCCTCCCTGAGCAGCACAGACAGTAATGATTCCACCCACTCCCCTTCTGCTGCTCCCCCGCTGGGTGTTCCTGCTCTGATTACTGTTTGTTCATACAAAAACCAAACCCACTGTGAGAACGATGCACAATGCCAAGAGAAAATGAGAAGACACTGATTTACTCTCTACCACAGACCGACACTTGAGGATCTATGACTTCACTTATTTTCTAACTTTTCCTGCATTTGACCCAAATTACACTACATTTTAACACATAAGGGACTGCGCTGCCGATGTTTACGTTTTGGGCTCAGTGTAACGCTAACTTTAAAGCTCCACTGACATCATCTTTTAACTTTCCATAAAATGGCACAACATATATATATATATATATTAAGATTGACCTCTGATCGTTTTTGCTAAAACAATGTGAAATTAAGTAATTACTTAAAATTAAGTAGAAAAAAAAATAAAAAAAATAGGAAAATTAAGTAGAAAACAAAAATAATAAAAATAAGTGTGATGTATTTTGTGTATTAGTTAGAAAAATTGTGTATTAGTTAGAAAAATTAAGTAGAATTATTCATTTTGTGATGTAGTTTGTGTATTACAGTTAGAAAAATTAAGTAGAATTATTCATTTTGTGATCTAGTTTATGTATTAGTTAGGAAAATTAAGTAGAATTATTCATTTTGTGATGTAGTTTGTGTATTACAGTTAGGAAAATTAAGTAGAATTATTCATTTTGTGATGTAGTTTGTGTATTACAGTTAGAAAAATAAGTAGAATTATTCATTCTGTGATGTTGCTTGAAGGTTATCATTGGTTGAACAAACTGTGAAATAAGGGGCAGATATAATAAGATTTCATCTTCTTTCTGCTCCCTTCATTTTATCCTACTTGTATTCTTGTATCTGATGAAACTGTCTTGTATTGTTCTTTTAAAATGAATGAATAAACATCCATCCATCCATCCATCCATCCAAATTAATGAAAATTCCTCTCCAAAATAGTTTAAAATTAGCGCAGTTTTGTTACACTGTAAATTCGGTTTTTTCCGGTCACGTGATTGTGACGTCAGACACAGAGCTCTGCTCCAACGGCACATTTAATACAATGGAGAAAGATCCAAACACGTCCGTCGAATTTAGCCATTTAAAACTTTAGATTTGAGCGATTTGGCTTTAGTTCGTGAAGAAGAAGTTATTCATGAAGCGAACAGCAGATGTCAGCAAAGCCATCGTGATTCCTCTTACAGTGCTCTGTAAGAGGAATCACAATGGCTTTGCTGACATCTGCTGTTCGCTTTTTGAATGTGAAACCTCTCCTGAAAAAAAAAGGCAGCACGGACAAAAGAAACCATGCTGTTTGATTTTTGATCACTCAAAATAACTTCTTCTTCACGAACTGGAGCCAAATCGCTAAAATCTAAAGTTTTAAATGGCTAAATTCGATGGATGCGTTTGTATCTTTATTCATTGTATTAAATGTGCCGTTGGAGCAGAGCTCTGTGTCTGACGTCACAATCACGTGACCGGAAAAACCCGAATTTACCGTGTAAATAAACGGCGCTAATTTTAAACTATTTTGGAGAGGAATTTTCATTAATTTCACATTGTTTTAGCAAAAACGATCAGAGGTCAATCTTAATATATATAAATGTTGTGCCATTTTATGGAAAGTTAAAAGATGATGTCAGGGGAGCTTTAATGTTCGATAAGTTTACTACTAGCTTTATGTTTGATACAGTAGTTTTTGTTACACACCTGTAAAGGAGAAGAGTGAAAACAGACACCGTGTTACTTCCTGTCACGTCCGGTGTTGTGATGGACGAGCAGAAGCAACACCAGTGTTGACTCAGACACAACCAATCGAAACACGATCGGTAGATAAGCTCTCAAAACACAAATTTTGAAAAGTTAGCACTCTCTAAATTGTAGTCAGAAAAGTAACATTAAAGAAAATGCATTTAAAACGTGTTATTTTACCGCATCATTCGGTGACCTTTGAACCGCGACAAAAATAATCAATCATAGATCACTAGATCATCAATCACAGTGCATCTTATTCACATGAATTTTACTTAAACTGAGGAATGGATTATGTTTTTTTTTTTTTTTCATTTACATTTCCCACATACTACCATGAACCAAAGACAATTAATTTTAGCCAAATAATATAAAACAATACTTCATGCGACTAGATCGCTGTGGTGACCCCTAACGCAGGGAAAAAGCCGAAAGAAGAAAAAAATATATATATATAAAACAATACTATTTTTCTTAATGTTTTTTCTGTCGTTTTTTTTTTCAATTGTAACATTTTTATAACCACTGCGTTTTCAGTTTTCATAGAATCACCACGGTTTGACTGATGTTTCCTCTGTTTTAATTAGCTAAACACAGCCCTGTTCCATATTTAGTCATTTCTGCTTTCAAGTTGCACCACGTCAGATCTCTGTCACTTT
>JBBPBX010026404.1:12820-38131 GCA_038048925.1 Garcialebias charrua | reverse complement strand
TTCATCATAATTATTTTGCATTTGTGTTATGACATGGTTTTGTATGTCAGTGATAAAATGTGGAAGTAATTAAGATAAATTGAAATGGTACTAGGTCCGGCAGTGGATCTAGCATCCAATCCAGGCGCCTTGATGACTCGTCTAGGTCCAGGTCCAAGCTCGGCGATGACATCTCCTGATCAGAAAATGGAAACTGGGCATTCCTGTTGCCTCAGGATGGTAAGTATTGATCAGATAGCACTGCTGCCTTGCAATTGGAGAGATAGCAATTGTAATCAAGAAATTTGTTTTTATTTCAGTGTTCCTGCAAAAAGTCTTCAACTTCTTTATTGACCTCCACATCACTTAAAACAAGTACAACCCACCTCTTCAGCTGTGCACATTGAGAAGATGGAGACCATGGAGGATTTTGAGAGAGAGAGAGGAGGAGCATCTCTGTGACTCAAACGTTTGCTACCCTGGTAGGTTTTACAAGTCTGGAGGAAAGCCTAGCATAACGCAGTACAACCAAACACTGTTAGGTTCTATTGGGAGTGTCAGTCAACTGTGTCACAGATTCTAAAAAGGCTAAGTCTGGTCCTCTGGACATTCAAAAAACAAAACAAAGCAACAAAAATAAAAGTTGTAGAAACGTTTCGTCTTTCGTCCGAAAGACTTCCTCAGTCTGAGATGCTGTATTCAGCTCTGTCTTATAAATAGCACCCTCTCACAGTGGATAAACCAGTTGGCTGATGACAGGCGAAACCAGCTGCTCACATGATCAAGGAGGACCATCAGCCTAACGATGGATCGTTAGCACCCTGATGGTTGTTTGCTATTCCCAGAGGGCTGAGTGATACTAGCAATAACAGCATTGTAGGAGGGGGACAGTTGAACCCGGAGGCCTCCACCCCGGACACCCTGGACTCCAGGCCAGCGGTCACTCTTTCTGAGATGAAGATGTTCACATCCTTGATAGAGAGGAACGATGGTTTGAGAGAGGAGTAAAGGAGGCCATCTTTGTGAAAAGAAACCGTCCATCATTAAACAGGGGTGGAGAGGGTGCTATTTATAAGACTGAGCTGAATACAGCAACTCAGACTGAGGAAGTCTTTCGGACGAAAGACGAAACGTTTCTACAATTTTTTTTATTTATTTTGCTTTGTTTTGTTTTTTGAATGTCCAAAGGACCAGACTTAGCTTTTTTAGATTTTCTACCTGGATTATTGAGCATGCTAAGAAATGCAACGTTTCTTCTGATCGCTGCGTGCGCACGTTGTTTCATCAGACGTAGCGAAACCATTTTTTTGAATCCAGCTGATTTGACCATAACGTTCATTTATTAAGGAAAAGTTCAGCTCAGACACATCTTTACTATAATTTTCAACAAACAAATAATTGTTTTGAGTGTTTATCTTGTTAGATTTTAAAGAGATGCAGCGTTTCTGATCGTTACGCGCGCACGTTGTTTCATCAGACGTAGCAAAACTATTTTTAAAATCCAGCTGATGGCAAAAAACCGGCCCACATTTCCGGGTTGTCAGCGGTGACGCGTAACATATGCAATGCGTCAGTGGTGATGCATAATAGATGTGACTTATACGGCGGTGCGACACGTTTATGGATTTTTCCACATTATTGGACATAATTGGACTTATGCGACTAATACGGCAGTGCGACGTGTACGACGGAAAAAACGGTACTCTAAATATGTTTAGAACTACAAATCAACTTAGAATAATTTCCTGAATTTAATGATCTGTTTAGATCCACATTTACAAAAAATCAATTTAGGCCTAGTTTACACGGCGCATATTTTGAGTGGAACCGCTCCTTTCTCTCTGCGTCTTTGCTTATCGTTGACACAAGTCCAATGGCCCCCCTCTTTGAATCCGATGGTTTCTGGACCCAGCTCTCACAGTGGAGGTTTTTCGCTGACCCCCCGTTGATAATGTAAACATCTCCCGCGGAGCTTTTGTTTGAACACATGCACGTAGCACGCACGCGCAGACAACCGGCATTTCTAACAATGGCGGTGGACTGGACATGCACCACTTTCTGAACTACAGCTGATGGAATATATTTTGAGTCTCATATTTAATTATTCTACACCTGAATTACCTGCATCTGTGTTAGAAGAGAGACAGCTGCCTGGATCCAGTTGTCTGTTAACGAGTGTAGTGGGCATGACCGTGTCCACTTTGATACACCTATGTACTTTTGAACTGTTCCAGAGATGACCTTTACTGATCTCTCAGTAAAGCAAGACATTTACTACAAATTAGTCACATAGTCACCAAAAGAGACTATTTCTATCTTTGATTTTATTCTAATGTAATCAAAAGAATAACTTTTGTCATTTTCATGATATATGTTATATGCTGTTATTCTTTTAATATGTAGTATTACTGTGTTGCTTGACCAAATGAAAGTGTCTACTCAAAATATCTATGACAAAGTTGAATGAGGTGTCAGATTGACTTGCTCAGGAGTTGTTTTTGTTGAGTTCAGCTGAAACTCTCGGTAGCGTCGAGATGTCTCCTCTCTTTCAGACACTTTTCCAAAACATTCCTCTTTGTTATCTAAGCAGACTTGCTGTCAACCTTGAGTTTTTCACTTCACGTTTTCACACTCCTCTTGGCCCACGGACCAATGAGGAAAGTGTGTTCTAATCTCAACATTTTTGAGTAAAAGCGTTTGTTTGCATGAACGCTTCAGAGTTTGGAAGGAACCAGAAGGTTCCTGAGAGTTTCTGGGAACTTCAAGACATGAAGACGTCCCAAAGAGCTGAATGAATGCCTGTCACCCGCCAAGGACAGTCATTCAGCTAAGGACTAAATAACATGCTGTTATGAGTCCACTTCGAACGAGCGTAAGCTCAAAACTTTGTTTATTCCTTCCTGGAATAAGTTTATCTTGAAGTCAGAGGCCAGGAGCTGACATATTTTCTGATGACCAAGCGGAACCCAGGAGACGTTGAAAACGTAAACGAATAACCAGTTCGGACGAACTGGGCCTGAAGGACTGTGCATCTTACAGGCTGGTGTCATCTCTTTATCAGACTCGTCGTCGAAAGGTAAAGAGCTGTTTACAAACGTACCTGGATTTTAGCAGAAATCTGATGAGAAGTGTCACTTTGGTAACATGCTCAAGACAATTTCCTTTAACCCATCTCTCCATCTTTCCTCCTATCCTTTTCCCTCAATTCTAAGCTGGAAACTATTTTAAGCTAAAGAGCCCTCAGACTAAATATGTTTAACATCCAGTATTGAAGTCTGTTGTGTTAAATTTAAGTGTGCTGACGTATTAAATTGAAAGAAAGTGAAATCATGTCAATCAAGTGTAATGGTGTTAATTTAGTGATTTATTTTAAATAAATGGTAGTGTCTTTGGCATACCAACTAAGTTAACGTGTCCATTGTCACTCTATGGCTTTATTTATTTATCCATCATAAAGATCACAGAAATATTGGGTAAACTGAAAAAGAAAAGAATCCGTGAAATTACTATTCAATCTGAATAAGTAAATTAATTAAGGATAAAGAGGTCAGCTTAATACTGACCCCTGTTAAAATCCTTTAGTTACATCTGGGTGGCACTATATGTGTTTAAAGACACAATATAGGGTCTCCCTCATGTTTACTTCACGAGGAAGGCGGACATTTCATGTGTCACGCTGCACTATAACATACTAATGTGCTATATAATAACAGTTTAACAATAATAAACAGTATTTATGTTAGCGTGGGAGATATTTAAATGTATCTGAGCTAAATGAAGCTATCTGGACTCGTTACGTCATGCCTAACATGTTGCATGTTGAAAATGAAGACACCAGGTTGATTTTTAATTTATTTATTTATTCAACACCACAAACTGTATATCACAAACACTGAGAATTAAATTGAACACTTTTAAAAACATGTTAACCGAACTTTAATGAACTGGACTCTGTTGTTTTCATCCTGGTGGACACTGTCACTGGACCCACATCCGAACCGGTTCGCTTCGTGGAACGACAGCTTCGACCTCGCAGGAAAAAAATAAAAATAAAACTTCAGTTGGTTGTTCTGTGATCGAAGTAAACACAAGGAAAAATTATTAAGAACATTGTTTACCTTGTAGCGCTGCTGTAAATCAGCTGATTCTCACGGACTAAAGTCAGACATGTTGACTCGGTTCCGGTCAGCGTCTGGTGTGCAGCTTGTTAGATGAAGAGGTCCCACTTGGTGTCAAATCTGTCGACTCTTATCCAAATTCCAGCTTTAACTTGTTGTTAACTCGTTGACAACAACTTGTTGTTAGCTGAACTTTTAGCCAGAGAGGCAGAGAGGAAAACAGACTGACGCAGCACGCATGCGCAATAGTGAAGGTTCAAAAATTCATAGCGTCATCTAATGGCCCGGCATGGTAACTATATGTATATATATATATATATATATATATATATATATATATATATATATATATATATATATATATATATATATATATATATATATATATATATATATATATATATATATATATATATATATATATATATATATATATATATATATATATATATATATATATATATATATATATATATATATATATATATATATATATATATATATATATATATATATATATATATATATATATATATATATATATGTATATATATATATATATATATATATATATATATATATATATATATATATATATATATATATATATATATATATTGTTACATATCCTGAGGAAGCTGCCAATGCTGACACCTTTTAGTTCTTATGTATGTTGACTGCAGTCATGCTTTTGTGTGGTTAATTAGTCTGATTGTGATCAGGCTTGTGTGTGTTCAGCCAGGAACACCTGAGAGCCACGCCTATATATACTTCAAGTTGACTGTGCTTGAATGCGGAGTGTTGTGAGCTCAGAGGAGGTTGCTTTTGCTGAGCTGTTTGAGTACTGTATGGTACTGTGTGGGGGTGTTCTCCGCCCACCCCTGTCTTGAAGTCTGATCTTCTGTTTAGAAGGTTCTTGGTGAGTAACTACTAGCTCATGTTTGGTCTTGACTGCTAGATGCACTTAAAGAGTGGCTACTAGCTCATGTTTGGTCTTGACTGCTAGATGCACTTAAAGAGTGGCTACTAGCTCATGTTTGGTCTTGACTGCTAGATGCACTTAAAGTGTGGCTACTAGCTCATGTTTGGTCTTGACTGCTAGTTGCATTTGTGTCAGCTCATTTGTTTGTGGAGTTTGACTGTGCTTGATGCACTTAGGAATGTTTGCTCATCATTTGACTTTTGTTGTGCTTAGTGCACTGGGTAGCTGAAGGCTGCATTGATGACATTAGGATCCTGCTAATGATAATTGATATCAGGGATGCTGACCTGTGTGGTTAGTTTAAGTTGGTTTAACCAGGAACATTTTTGGAGCTGTTTGGAGTTTGGAGCTGTTTGGAGCTTTTTTGTTGGCCTAATGACAGAGTGAGATCAGTAGTCCAGTTATATCGTTTTTCTTTTACCCCTAGGGTTCCCTTTTGGTCAGGTAGTCCGTCTCCAGACAGGCTGCGACGGCCCTGTTTTATGGGTTGGGCCGATGCTGGGGACGTTATATTATTTTTGGCTGACTCACTCTCGTCCACCATTTATTTGCACTTTGTCTAATCTTTGCTTTTTTCCTGACCCTGTGCCAGAAGACGGTGCACTCCGCACCTGGAGGGAGGAGTCGGGGAGTTTTTCAATAAAGCTTTTTAATTTACCTTCTGCCTCCTTGTGTCTTGTGTCCCGTTTATGTGTTCGGCCTGAGCCAGCCGTAACATATATTGGGCGCCTCGTCCGGGATCTTGGATCCTTCTTCTCCTTTTGCTCCTTGTCTGGATTTTGGATCCTTCTTCTCCTTTTGCTNTAGTTCTTATGTATGTTGACTGCAGTCATGCTTTTGTGTGGTTAATTAGTCTGATTGTGATCAGGCTTGTGTGTGTTCAGCCAGGAACACCTGAGAGCCACGCCTATATATACTTCAAGTTGACTGTGCTTGAATGCGGAGTGTTGTGAGCTCAGAGGAGGTTGCTTTTGCTGAGCTGTTTGAGTACTGTATGGTACTGTGTGGGGGTGTTCTCCGCCCACCCCTGTCTTGAAGTCTGATCTTCTGTTTAGAAGGTTCTTGGTGAGTAATTACTAGCTCATGTTTGGTCTTGACTGCTAGATGCACTTAAAGAGTGGCTACTAGCTCATGTTTGGTCTTGACTGCTAGATGCACTTAAAGAGTGGCTACTAGCTCATGTTTGGTCTTGACTGCTAGATGCACTTAAATGTGGCTACTAGCTCATGTTTGGTCTTGACTGCTAGTTGCATTAGACACACAGATCTCACAGGAACAAGGACACAAGCTTTAGGCCAAAGGTGCGAAAGGACGCAAATGATGAGGAACATGCTTCAGAATGTGAGATAACTTGGAGGAGATTCTTCGGCTGATGTTGGACACATGGGTCTGCGATTCTAATGTGGCATTTCAGGCTCTGGAATGGAAAAGATGTTGCTGTTTTTCTCAGCATCACCCTCTGTTTGTGTCACACAGGTAAGGCGTCTGAGTTTGTCTTTCTCTGCATGTCCATACAGCAGCCTGTGTTTGTTTAAGAGTTCAGCCCTTTCAGCAGAAAGTCCAACTGGCAGGAGGGGAAACCAAATGGGAGGGAAAAGCAGACGTTTTCTGAGAGGCAGCTTTGCTTTTCAGGTGCTATGAAAACCAGAAAGGCTGCCCTGCTGTGGCTTCACTGAAACATCTGGAAACACAAGAGAGAAGTTGAGTCTCAACGTCTCAAAAAGCAGCAACCAAATGTTAAAGACTTGTAGACGTAGATCCAACGAGCACCTTCTTAGGGTTACTCTAAACTCTGTCTGGTGGGTTTCGAGTTATTTTGCTAACAGTCACATTGGGTTGACAGCATCAACATTTATGTTTTAAGCAAAAACATCTGGCAAAGTGTAGTATTTATGGCAATGACTCTCAGCTAGTACCACACCAAAGTTTAGCTCTTTATCTGTAAAATTACTCATTTTTGCGTTTCCTAAGGTCAGCTGGTTGTAGCGGCCATTATTAATTACATGTAAAGTTAATCATTTCTAAATGTCAAACTAATAACTACTTTCTGAGTTTCTTTCAGATCAGTCGAGTGGATATTTTGCTAACAGACAGAGTTGAATTCAACAGTTAATGGCAAAGATTTCAAACCAGATCTCGCGATCAGTCACCAAGAATTTCTAGAATTGCGCCGCTCGGGGTGGCTGCATGTTGGAGCACCTCTGTTACTTTCATTCTAAGATTTTTCTTTTGGAAAATTTAATTCCTCTTTTGCTGGTTTGTAAATCATGTTTTTTTTTGGATGATTGTTTCCTCTGGTATCGGATGCTGTGCAGCTGGAAGGATTTTGACTGAAACTTTTTTAGTTTTGGACATTTGTTATGATGCTGATGCGTAACCATGGCAACAAGGTTTTATTTTTTGACAACCGGGAGCAGCTGATTAACATCTCAAAACCTCATATAATATCGCAACTACAGTCCCAAATCTCAAATGAGTTGAAAAGGAGGCGCCGTGGATGCATTCCCATCTCCTGGCCGGCTGTGCTCAAGTGTGTGACCACTGAGAACCTGGAACTGGCAGGAAACACAGCTCGTGACAGCAGAAGGATTGTCCCCCGGCACCTTCAGCCGGCTGTTCGCAGTGACGAGGAGCTCGGCAGGCTGCAGGAGTGACCATCGCTGTGGGAGAGGTTCTGCATGGCATTAGTGTGGTCCTGCTGCCTGGAGGAACCGAGAGATCAGCCGAGTCTGGGTGGACGGATCAGATGGCATCTGTGGCCAATTTCTTCAGATCCGCTGTGGGACCATGGGCGTAGCCAGGATTTTATGAGGGGCAGTTCGTTTAAAGGAAAAGTGGACCTGGAAAGAGCAACACGCCCCGGTGGTTCACTGGAAGCGCGTCGGGTTGCCACTTCAAACTTTATCTCGACTCGGGTTTGATCCTCACTTGGTTGAACTTATTTTACGTTTGTCTTTTATTGGATAAAAAAAAGGAGTTTGTGTTATGCCTGTGGTTAACACAAACTCCTTTTTTTTAATCCAATAAAAGACAAACGTAAAATAAGTTCAACCAAGTGAGGATCGAACCCGAGTCGAGATAAAGTTTGGAGTGGCAACCCGACGCGCTTCCAGTGAACCACCGAGGCGTGTTAACCGGTTCGACATTAGCGGTTTCTCCATACCTTCTCTTTCCACCTCTCTTAACACAGAACTTGTGTTGTGCGGGAGTTGTAGGCGGGACTTCATAGGCAAAGTGGGCGGTTCGTTCGAACCCCCCCTGGCTACGCGCATGGGGACCGACCTTTACAAGAGATCTTTCCTGTCTACAGCTATCAGTATCCATAACATCTCTCAATGAAAAAAGGATAACGAGCTACAACATTTAATTTCCCTTTGGGATTAATAAAGTATTTTTGAATTGAATTGAACTGAAGACCATATGCAGACCTGTCAGATGATAGAGACATTTACAGACAATGCCGTATGCTCTATGGACAAGCGAACACGCTGATCTGTAGGTTTGGAATGTGCTCAACATCTGTTAAGATCCAACTCTTTAAGGCCTACTGCATTCCTTTGTACACTGCTCACCTGTGGAGGCGTTATAAAAGGAGCAGTATGTATACTAATTGTGGCATATAATGATGGCTTTCGGATGATGCTGAGGGTACCTCGATGGAGCAGTGCGAGCAAAATGTTTGCAGATGCAGGTGTGCCTACCTGCCCAGCGGTGCTGCGTAACCTCATGTATAGATGCATGTACTGTATAGATTGTCTGAATCTGAAAACTGTATCATCACTACACTGACCAACCCTGGACTAAGCTCTGTGAGATATTTTTCTATTTTAAGGACTCAATGGCGGATGAGCCTCTATAGGAAAGTTTTTTGATCTTTTTTTTATACATATATGGATCTTATATTGTGTCTGAAATAAAGAAATGACGACGACGACGACGACGACGACGACGACGACGACGACGACAACATATGCGATGACTGTCAGCTACTGTCAGCTACTACCACACCAAGTTTTGAAACAGTACTGTATCTGTAAGGCTGGCAGAGCCGTTGTCCTTTTGGTGTTTGATGAAGATGCTTAACTTGAATGAAGTTAACTCTAAAAGTTGATTAGTTATAGACATTCGTCCAGTGATTACGTTCTGAAACTTTGCGAAGGCGACAACAAATAAATACAGTGAAGATTTAAAGATAGACACGGTGAAAATTAAGATAAACACAGCTTTAAGGGATTGAGAAGAATTTCGGTGACTCAGACTTTGTGTAAAAGTTGTTCCTAGTCAGTACAGGCACTCAGAGATTCTTTAGCTGTTCTTTATGAAACGAACACCGAACCAGCAGAACCTGATCTTTCTCTGGCTTTCGTGCAACTATGCTTACTGAAGAACCAACAAACAGAACATTACTTAAGGGCTTGCCAATTTGCCAGAAAAAAACAAGCAGATTGGAGCACTTTGGTCTCTGCAGGAAATGAATGAGAGGAATGTCTTTGTTTTGTTTTTATGGACCTCCGTGATGTTGAACAGAGACGTTTTGGACACGTAAAGCTTGAAGAGTAGTCAAACAGCTGAGGGACACCCTGCAGCTATATTCTCTACCTGTACTCGAATTCTTCATGGATTTGTTTGAAATATGCATTCTTTGCACAACAGCTAAGACCACATTTGTTCATAATATTTTAACAAAATACCATTTTAAAATTTTTGACTTAAAAGCCAAGCTTGTGTCTTTATTGCACCTTAACCCTGGCAGGTGATGACCCTTTGACCCAAGGGTAGTAGCTTGACTACCCCGGTACTTACCTGAAATTAAACACAGCCAGAAGGAATTTCACCCCCACTCCAGTGTTTAAATGGTTCATTGTGTACATCATAGTCTATTTGATGGTTTTTTTTCTCTCTCTCTTTCAGCCGGAGCCATCTCAGTCAGTTCTTTCCAGAGGAGCCTCATCAGGTCGGTGCAAGACGACGTGTTCTTCTTAGTGAACATTACATGCAGCTGCTTCCCAAAGATACAATGGACCTTCATGTCAGCAGCAGTGAGCCGTACCATAGGGTCGTGGCAGCTGGGGGTGTACACCAACATCACCGTGGATTACAGCAACAGGGTGAAGGTCTGTGATGATGGTTCCATGGGCCTGTTGGACCTACGGCTGCAGGACGCGGGGTACTACGTGGTCACAGTTGAAGACTCAGCAGGAAACAGCAAAGATCTTGGTTTTGTCCTGAAAGTGAATGGTGAGTTTATCTAGCCCTGTATGTGTATGTGTATGTGTATTTTTGTTACCATTTAGGACTACAGTACCTGGATTATTGAGCATGCATCAGGGCATTTAGGACTATTTTACCAATAAACACCAACTTCTCCGGACCAATCGCAACTTCTAGGGATCAAAGTCTGCTTCCCATGTGTTTAAATGCCTATTTGAGGGTCAACCATGCTGCTGCCCTTGTGTCTTATGATCTACGAGGCCTGTTGAGACTGAGGCTTCTTGGCAGACAAGGGCAGCAGGGCAGTTAAGTGTTAGGTTTAAAGCTTTGGTGTGAACTGAGTTTAGGTTAGGATCAGGGTTAAGGCTGGTTTATACTTCTTGTTGCACGTCTTTTACCCCCCGTTGAGTGAAAAAAAGTTACACAACTTCCGTCTGCACTCCCGCTGCGATCCCCCAGTGACAGCTGTTCTATACATTGCCCCCAGTCAGCACTGCGAGACGTGGAGGATGTTTGTGGGCGTTTTTTGTTTGGATGTCAATATATGGTGTATGCGTCGGTGCGTGCTGAAGGTGAGGGGAGATCCGGTGGGCAAGTTCGTCAAAACGAGCAGCGGACATTCGAAAATACGAAAAGTGTTTCTCGTCATTCATCTCCCGCATCTGCTGAACCAACAAGCTAAACTCGCCTTGTGTAGATCTGGTCCCGTTCAGCGGGCGAACGTGCCAATGCCGTTCGCGTCGTCTTTCCATGTTCGCGGTCAATAACATAAGTATAAGGTCATTTTCTTCATCCTCGTCCTCCGACTCATCATCCAACCTGAGAAGCATCTCTTTTGCCGCTTGCGCATACATTTTTTTCGTTGTGAACTGTAGAAAACTTCCTCCACCCATCAACAGTCATATAAGCTGTGCGTGTGACGTATGCAGTGGGAGTGCGCGTGACATATGCAGTGGGAGGGAAGAGGGAGGGGTTACTATAATGTATCCCCCACGTCTTCTCCTAGTATAAACACTCAATGCGGTCGGTGACACACACGCAATTATGTCATCGCTGGGCCGCAGCCACACATCTTGCATGAAGTATACTGTAAACAAAGCTTTAGACTGATAATGGTTAGGTTTAGGGTAAAGGTCGGGGTACATAAATTAATGGAAGATGAATGGAAGTCAAAACACAGTCTTCATCAACACAGAAAGACAATCAAGTGTATTTCCTAAAGAAAGCACTGTGCTCAGGTCAAGGTCCAAAAGTTTTAAAAGCTCCCGATTTCTTTCTAAAGTGCTTTTGATCAGATGTTTTTAAAGTATCACTCAGCCCCTTGGAATAGTAAGTGGCCATCAGGGCACTAACGATCCATTGTTATAGGCTGATGTTTTGTTTAATTACACCTTTATTTACCGGTATACAGGCTAGACTCAATGAGCCACAAGGATTAATTTACAAGAGAGATCTGTTCCAGACAGAACATATAACCTACAGACAACAATAACCGTAAACAATGACAACAATAAACTACAGTAAAAATGCAGTTAAAATAAGAATAGTGTATAAAACAATAAATCAGGATGTCATAAAACAGGGTGAAATACTTTGAACTTAAAACAAGAACATATTTGCTTTGATTTTTCTATTGACATTATCAAATGTTTGAAACCCCTTAAAGAAAATCCAGACCAGACCCCGGTCTGTAATTACTGCATGATAACAGGATGACTCTAACAAAGTCAAGGTGGACAACTTCAGTTCCTGTTGCAAGGTGTTCCAGGAATCACGAGCAGAGTAGCAGAAGGCCTTTTTGCCAAGTTCAGTCCATACTGAGAGAACGCTGCAGGTAATGATGGACTGAGAGCGCACGTTGTAACTGCACTGACGGCGTGACATGTGGGAGGAGATATACTTTGTAAGAAGGTAGCAGACCAAGGAGAGATTTATACATGAAAATGAACCAGTGTGAGAACCTACATGTATGATGACCAATGAAGGATGGTCCTCCTTTTGCACGTTAATAGCTGGTTCTGGCTATCAGCAGTAAGCTGGTTGATCCACTATGATAAGGTGCTATTTCGAAGACTGAGTTTACTGCAAGATCTCAAACTGAAGAAGACGAAACGTTTCAACAAACAAGAACCTGTCCAGAGGACCTTTTAGACTTTTCTACCTGGATTATTGAGCATGCATCAGAACCTCTTAATCAGTGGTTTTCCAGGATTTCCAAAGGTCTTTCAATGCTTTTATTAAAACTTTTTTAATTTTTTTTTTTATTTGTTACAAATTTTAAGACAGGTACCTGCTCTTGGTCATGACAAAAAAAAAGTTCCTTGTTGAAAAAAAATGAAGGAAGGTGGAGGACAAAACAAAAGTGTCAGGACTGAAAAGACGCTTACCGTTAAGGAACAATTTCTGAAGTCGTAAAGAGGACACAAACAGAGGCAGGACCTGAGAGCTGCATCAGTTTTCAGCCAACTGTATTCCAAGTTTTCAGATAATAGATATTTGGGACTGATTCAGCTTTTGAACCTCAGATCTGGAAGAAGCAATGGATCAGGTCCAAAGGAGCTGAACCAAAAGGCCTCACTCTAAATTTACTGTCTGCCAAGATACCTTCACTTGTGGACATGAGGTTTGGATCAAGACCGAAAGAAGGCGACCTCGGATCCATCGGCTGAAGTGAGCTTCCTATGGTCGGGATGAGGAGCTCTGTCATCCAGAGGGAGCTCAGAGCAGAACCGCTTCTCCTCCTCATCGTCAGTTGAGGTGGTTTGATCTGATGAGGATGTCTCCTTTTTGTCTCTCTGGATGTTTTCAAGGTTTCTGGAGGGACGTCTGGGTTTCCCTGCTGGACCTGTTGCCTCAGCGACGCAACCAAGGATAAGTCTCACAAAATGGATGGAATCAAAAAAGGCGTTCAATACAGAACAACTGGACTTTATTTGTAACAAACAAGACGTTTCGCTTCTCATCCGAGGAGCTTTATCAATTAAGTTAGGAGACAGTGAGAGGGAGAAGTTATAACAGGACAAGCCATTGACACGCACCAACATATGTAAATTGGAAACTAACACCCCCACATACTTGGGATAACACGTACCTGTGACCCATTCAAAGTTCAGTGTGTGAAAACAGAACTTACAGAAAACACACACACATCCTACTGTGAAATGACAAGTCACACTTCACACATTGATCGCAGGGACCTGTCAAAGTCTTTGTTACCGGTAGTCTAATTCACAAACGAGGCTCCTCTGTTCTCATCAGGTGTGAGACGCCTGGGAACCAAACCCAGGGCCGCACCATAAGTTTTAGAAAGTTGAAATCTTAGACCTCCTCCTCTGTTTAACGATGGTTTCTTTCTTTTTACATAAATCGCCTCCTTCACACCCCTCTCAAACCACCTGTGCTCTCGGTCCAAAATATGTACATTTTGGTCCTCAAAAGAGTGTCCCTTGTCTGTGAGGTAGAGGTGAACAGCTGAGTTTTGTCCAGAGGAGGAGGCTCTCCTGTGTTGGGACATTCTTCTGTGGATGGGCTGTTTAGTTTCTCCAATGTATAGGTCTGGACATTGGAGAAACTAAACAGCCCATCCATTTTTTGGAGTTAACTTGTTGCTGTTCAAATCATGTTTATGCATCAAACGATGTTATCGTTGGTGTTTTTCAGATTGAACTAGAGATGTTAGAACAGAATGTTTATTTTAGACAACTGAACACAGATATGCATTTAAAGCTGGCTCTTTGCGAAGTTGTCTGGTATGTGTCAACAATGGTTCCTCCGGTTCAGGAGCCATTTCAGTGTCTCAACAAACAAATTAAAGAAATGTTCTTCTGCAGTGGTCAAACAACTGGAGAAAAAAAAGATCAAGAAATAAAAAGAAAAGCTGTAAAGCCTGAAGAACTACGGATCAAAACCGCAGTAAAGATTAAGCAGAAAACTGGCTGCTTGGGAGCAAATCTTAAAATAAAGTTATGAGTTATTTTAAAGAAGTTATCACAGTTTTTCAGCACCTTCAGTGAATCGGATGAGAAAGAACTTGATGAAGAACACGATTTCACTGGTTTGGATGGTTCTGACATCTGAAAAACAGCTGCTTTAGGCTTCACCGACTGCCTGGAATGAGTTCCCAAACATGTTTGTGGACATACAGGCTAAAAGTGAACGTGTATATTGGCAGTTAACTGTAGATGTTCATGTTTACACAGCACAGCTCTCCCTCCAGAACCAACAGCTGACCCTTTGAGATCTGTAAAGCACGTCCTGCCGCCTGCAGATCTCTGCTTCGAGGGGGATTTGTTGGTCCTGCATGAAGCAACTGAGCTAGCTGCAGCTGCTCGGTGTAAAAATTAAAGATGTCACGTGAAATTTATTAATTCAACTATAAATACGAGATGAAGAATAAAGTTTAAACTCTGATAAATGATAGATAAAAACAACAAATACAAGAGAAATGCCACAGTGTATACCAGAGTTTGAAATGAATATCACACATAATTTATTAGCCCTCAGAAAATGTGATGGGGATGACTCTCAACTACTACCACACCAAAACTTAGCTCAATATCTGTAAAACTGACTGAGTTATAGCAATTTTGTGTATGCATAGTTGATTAGCTGTGTTGGCCATCTTGAATCGGATTGACTCTAAAAGTTAATGCGCTGTAGACGGACATCGATTACTTTCTGAGTGTCATTAACAATTCATCCAGTGGGTCAGGACACATTTTGCTAACAGACAAACAAGGTTGACTGCAGACATTAATGCTAAAGTTTTAAGCAAACATCTCGCTTAATTTTTGCAAGATTTTTTAAAAACTACTTAATGATAGCAACTGTGGTGTTTGCTAAGGTTGAATAGAGCTAATTACGTGTAGATGTCCATCCAACGATTCTGTTCTGAAAGTCATCAAATCTGTGCAGTGGTTCAGATATTTTACTAACACCAGCGTGCCCACATACGGTATGCTTCATAGCTGATGATGTCTTTGTGAGGGGAAAAAAAAACAAAGAATGAAAACAGTCAAGCTACACAGTGAGCTTTTTAAAGTTAAGGCTCAAAGTCAGTATTTTGTGATGCATTGTGGTCCAGATATATTCATGCCTACTTCCTGGTAAGTCCATGTTCGCATGTACCTGTTTCTACTGCTCTGCAGTCATTCTGACACCTGGTAACATTGCGTATTGAGGAAATGTTGATATTGCAATGTAAAATATTAACAAAACAAATTTATAATTACATTTGTAAATAAAAGTC
Source organism: Garcialebias charrua (assembly GCA_038048925.1). Taxonomy (NCBI): domain Eukaryota; kingdom Metazoa; phylum Chordata; class Actinopteri; order Cyprinodontiformes; family Rivulidae; genus Garcialebias; species Garcialebias charrua. The sequence continues at coordinate 22,593 of JBBPBX010026404.1, read as the reverse complement.
AACACAAAAGAAGATGTAAAGGAGTGAAAGGGGGAAGTGGAGGCATAAAGGTTAGAGAAGGCAAGTTGTGATTGGAAGGTCACCAGTTCTAATCCCTGGACAAATAACAAAAATGAGAGTGGGAAAGGTGAAGCAACCACACCTGCCTCCACCCTCATTCATACTACTCTGAGCCCTTGAGCAAGGCCCACAGCTCCTCTCTAGGTGCCTTGGATGGCAGTCACAGAGGGTTGTGGTAGCTCGGTGGTCTGTGGTTGTGTCAGGAAGGACATCTGGCGTAAAAACATTTGCCAAGTCTTCGCGCGAGTTAATCCGCACCGTGGTGATCCCTGAAGAAGGGGGCAGCCAAAAAAAAAACAAAAAAATAGAAGGTGTAAAGGTCCAAAAGACCAGAGTTAAACACCAACATTGGATACAAGAAGTAGCTATGAAGTGACCACACAGCGCCCAATTTTACATGTGCGCATTAGTATCTCTAAAAAGTAGGGGTGTCACATCCGTCACATGGGTCTCTGGTCCCCACGTCCAGCGATCACTGTGCGAGAGGCGGGGGACACCCTGGACAGGACGTAAGTCCATCACAGGGACAAACAAGACAAACAACTGTTTACACTCTCACCTAGGGACAATTTAACGTTACCAATTAGTCTAACATGCATGTTTTTTGTCTGTGGGAGGAAACTGGAGTACACGGAGGAAACCCACGCATGCACGGAGAGAACATGCAAACTCCAGTTAGAAGGATCCCCGGCTGGGATTTTATCCAACAACCTTCTCACTGAGAGGTGACAGCTCTACAACTGAGCAACCGTGCTGCGTTGCATTACGCTCCCTCATTGGCCACATCTAAGTGATAAAACTGCACATTTTAGAATGGCCTTTTATTGTGGGCAGCCTAAGGCACACCTGTGCATCATGCTGTCCAATGAGCATCTTGACAGGCCACACCTGTGAGGTGGATGGATTATCTCTGCTAAGTGCTTACTAACACAGATTTACACAAATTTGTGAATATTTGAGAGAAAAACACCTTTTGTGTACGTAAAGTCTTAGACCTTTGAGTTCAGCTCATGGAAAATAAAATAAGATAAATGGGAGCAAATACAGAAGTGTTAAGTTTATATTTTAGTTCAGTATACAAGTACTACAGTTTGGGTACTTGCCAGTATCAAGTTAGTACCGGTACTTAAACATTGCACAATGCTTTTAAAAACATTTATTTATTAAGAACACAATGTCAGGGGAATTTTGGTAAAGGTTCATGGATGTTTATCACTGCTAATGTTAAATTAATGTTGAACCATGTGCAAGTTCAGTTTGTTGCCTCAGAGAGGAGCCTGCAGGCGCCCGACGCCTTCGAGTCTGAGGTCATCATACTGATAAGCATGTATAAAAACACTTCTTGTGCACGGCCCATTGCATTTTCATGATGTAACTTTGAACATCTGTATAAGCCTGTTTCTGCCCTTGCAGGTAAACTCAGTATAAAAATCTTCTTTCGTTGTGTGTGTGGCTCCTTTTAAGACAATGAGGACAATTTAACCAGTGTCGGCCCGTGAAATGTCCACCAGGAGGGGCTATTTCTAAAAAAAAAAAGTTTTTTAAATAAATAAACAACCAGAAGCACGCTATCGGTAGAGAGCTCACGTTGAACGTGTTCAGGGCGGTGAAAACTGCGCCCAACATCTTCCCATTGTTTTGTAACGTCGTGGAATAACTGCGCAAGCGCCATTTATAACGAGAGTCTATGGAAGAGATCCCTGCGCCCCCAAACAGGAAATACATCACCAATCAGAAAACGTTTTTTGAAACAAACAACTCATCATTACTCATAAAATATTTATCCTACACAACTAAAAACATACAATTCAAAAATTTTTATTTAAAAAAAATTAAGTCTTCAATGTAAAATGGTCCAGAAGTTCCAGTGGGGCGGCGCCCTAGCGCCCCCTATTGGCCGGCCGCTCCTGAATTTAACCAACACACAGCAGACAAACTGCTGTCTTAAGGCCGAGATACACTTGAGCATTCTCACGATACGCCTATACGCAGCGTACGTACGTCAAGGCAAAAGCGTAGCCCCTCAGGGCACATACGCGCAAAGCTTTTTTTTTACGTCCGCGTGCGCGATGTCTGACCATAAACTTCCCCGGCGCCGGACTGTTTTGTATGTTACACAAATGAAATAAATTCCCCTTCTTTATCGCTGATCGGGCCTTTTCTTTTGTTTTTTTGCCTAAAGTCAAGTAATCACTTCTTCCTCCGTTCACTCCATGAATGAAATGAATGAATTCAGGTCCTACCTGGGTGCGCAATGTTTTAAATATCCCTGGTGGGCTGTGTGCTGCAGGAAAAGCACTCCCTGTTATTATTTTTATTTCTGAGAGAACTTTTTATAACATATATAGTAGAAACACCGCATCAGAACACCGCCGCGGTCTTCAGCGAGCTACATGAGCTGACTGAAAGCTGTCAATCATTTCAGTAGGCGTGTCAGCAAGTGACCAATCAGCGAGCTCAGTTGAGTCCCCTCCGTGCGCAGCTGCTCATATTACAACAAGGAGAACGCGAGCGTTTGAAAGCTGATAGTTTCTGAAGTATAGCAGCAAAACACATGCGCACAAAATGCGCACGTAGAGTGGCGTACCTGAGGACGCTCAAGTGTATCTCGGCCTTTAACATCACCTGAATTGTAAGAGGAAATGACACCACCAAGCATAAAAGTGGTATTTGCACGAAGTATCGAGGCGTTTTTAAGAGTAGAAGTACTTGAGGCTGGTACCACTAATAAAAAGGTATATTCTGTACATAAAACTTTGAGTGCCACAAGTAGTTTTTTTTTTTTACATGTTGCTTAACATTTGAACCAAAATCTTCCAGTTTGAAGCCGACCTTTGACCGTAGTCTGACCCTGAAGGTCAAATGTGATGGGTCTCTTCTTGTCTTTCTGTCCTCAGAGGTTCTGTACGAGGACCTTCAGTACCTGTCTGTTACTGCTTTAGCTCTGAGCACGCTGGCCGGACTCCTCATGCTGGCCATGTGGCTGCTGCACAAGATCTGCAGGAAAATAAAGGCATGGAGACGCAGGAAACAGATGCCAGGTAAACACTCGGCTCGAGCTTTCAGTCTAATCCTAAAGAGGCCCGAGATGGGGTAGAGGTAGAGCAGCTGACCCGGGACCAGAAAGTCATGGTTCAACTCCCAGCCATGCCCACATGTTGTGGCGTCCTTGAGCAAGACACCTAATCCCTAACTGCTCCCCAGGCGCTCACATAGCTGCTCCACCTGGGTGTATCTCACGTGTGATGGGTTAAATACAGAGAACTATCACCACAGTATGAGAACATGCAATGATGACAACACATAGCACTTAAATCCAGACGCTGAACACCAGTGGGTGCTGCTATTTTAACTGGAAGTGGTTGTATAAACATATTTTGACAGGTGTAAATGTGGCGTGATGTTATCCACTGCACGCATGGGCGTGTTAGGAGTACAGTACAAAGGTTGAGGAGGTTCTATTAAAAACTTTGTTATTCAAGTCTTTTAAAGTTGTACACTGACAAACGTCTCATCTTTTTCCGCAGAAGCCGATGCAACAGAGCTGCAGCCACTTTAACTGACCAGGGGACGCCACGAAAAGACTGCGAGGGACCCGATCGGGCCTGGGACTGTTCGAACGAGTCAAAAACGGTCATTTTTAAACGAGTCGTCAAAACCCACACAAAAACCTGCAGCCGGTTTACATTTTGCACTTTGAAAATCCTCTGCAAACGACACTGGAACGATGTAAATAGATCACGGATAACAACAGAAAACATCACACGATGTATTTATTATAAAATTAAAGCGACTGTGTTGTTGAAAACAAGCTGGTGTCCGTTTCACGCTTGGAGCTAAAACGATCACAGCACGAGAACGAAGGTGTTTAAACTGTAAACGTTTAAATCAGGGCATCGTTTCAACGCGAGTTCAGACACAGACTTGCATTTTTTTAATTTTTGCGTTGACCCGTTTAACGTTTAATTCCCACCAGGAGCCATCGGAAACAGCTGATCTCGCTGCAGGCAGGAAGGAGTTTATGGCAGCTTTTGTGTTTTTCCTCCTGAAGCAGATTGTTACTCAGCTCCGAGTCTTTATTGTCTTTAAGGAGCTGCTGTTTGTAGAGAACACGAGTCAGTTACTGTGCAGCAGAGGGGCTTCGTCTAAGGGCAGGGAGTGAAAGCAGCCATGAGCAGCTCCATCTTGTAGACGAAGTTGCGTCCCTCCATCTTGTTCCAGTGCACCTCTTTGGACGGGCCGCGGAGGTGGTTCCACTTGGCGTCCTGGATGACGTCGCTCTTCGGCAGATCTTTCACCTGACTGCGGGGAAACTGGACCAGCACTTTGCAGCCGCTCTCCGGTCCGTTGCGCACTGACGAGAGACGCAGGCACAAAACGGCGCATTAATAAAGAAAGCTCGACGACGTCAAGACGATCAGGAGAAACTGGTGTCAGGAAGTCTCCTGCGAGACTCGAGGTTGTATTGACAGGACTCATTCCTGACATTCTTCTGAGGTGAGACTTTTTTAAGATCCTTCAGTTTATCGCCTCAGATCTTTCAACGCTCACTGAAATATTTAAACTACATTACTAACAATCTGTGAGAACCATCAGAGCAGATTTAATGCCACTTTAGTAAAAAGGATTTCAACACCAGATGAAACAGGTCAGATTCTGTTGACTCTGAGTTTTTTCATTCATTCAACCTTTATTTAGTCAGGTAAATCTTTTGAACCTCATGGGCTCATTTACGAAAGCGACCTGCTAAAACTAAAGAACAATGAACAGCAGTGATAGAATTTCATTAAACAATAAACAAACAAACAATAAACAATAGAAAACAAAAAGAGAGAAAAAAACAAAATATATATATATATTTTTTTCTTTTTTTTTTTTTTTACTTCGGATACGTTCACGCTGCAGGCAAATGTGCCCGTTATCAGGTTTTTTTCATGACAGTCTGAATGTGCCAAATGTGATTTTTATTTATTTATATATTTTTATTGATTAAATAAAATTGATTATATAATTTTTATTGATAATATAATTTTTGTTTTTTGTTTTTATCTGACCCAGCTCTCTGTCATATGTGGCAATGATTTGGAAACATATCCAATGTTTTCAAAGCGACCTGTCTGAACGGTCGTGTCGCATTTCATCCAACTTTTACGTCAGCGAAGTAGGAGGTGATTGGATCAATACTAGTATTCACAATAATGATACCGATGTCGTACAGTTCACATCTAACCTGCTTTGTACAAAGCCCTCAACAACCTAGCTCCATCTTATATTACAGATCTTATTGTTCCAACAGAGCACCTCACTCTCAGGCTGCAGGTTTACTTGTGGTTCCTAGAGTTTCCAAAAGCAGAATGAGAGGCAGATCTTTCAGTTATCAGGCTCCTCTCTTGAGGAACCAACTTCCAGTTTCTGTCCATGAGGCTGACACATTGTCCAGTTTGAAGACTTTCTTTTTTGATAAATCCTATAACTGGGGTCGGGTTGTTATGCTGCTATAGACTTAGACTACTAGAGGACAAACTGACCTCATTTCCTTAAATGAATTGTTAAAATTGAATAGTTTTCATTTGATATTATTTCTATATTTACCTGTAATTCTTGACCTGCCATTGTGTATCTGTTCCTACCAAACCCAGACAGTTGAAGCAGATGAACACTTGTCCTGAGCCTGGTTCTGCTAAAGGTTTCTTCTGCATGAGGGAGTTTTTCCTTTCCACTGTTGCCTTCATGCTTGCTCAAGATGAGAGTTCTGCATTGGAGTTAAACTCAAATCAGTCTGCTCCTCAGCTAAATAATGTTAAATTATTATTTTTACATGTGAATGTTTCTGTTCAGTGCCCTGAGACGACTTCTGTTGTGACTTGGTGCTATAGAAATAAACTGAACTGAAATCTTCAGCCACAGAACTTAAGTTCAGCTGCTTCATCTTTGTTCTTTGGCTTCATCCTGTCCTGGAAGACAGAATCTGCAGAAACATCTACCGTACACTGACCTTTGTGTTGGAGCGGATCGATACTAACGCCATATATTTACGGTACTTCGTTAAACACAGCGTGCTGCGTGTGACGTCACGTTTTCTTCTGCGCACGTGGATCGCCTCACATCTGTAAACAGTTCACGCTGGACTCTGATGGAGGCGACATTTTAATGATAATGTGAACGACCGCTCAATAAAATAAATAAATAAATAAATCAAACACTTGGATCTAAGCTAAATATCTGAATTAATTAAGACCTGCGGTGTGAACGTAGCCTTTGATTCCTGAGAAGTACGGCACTTTGTCAAAGTATCCATTCCTCTTGGTAAACTTTCCATTTGTTGCTGTACATCCTGGAGCTCAAATGGGAGCAAAAACTTGTTCTAAATAATCAAAAACGTATAAAACTGAAGAGATTCATAAAACCAGTCTGTATTCAATCCCTTTGCCTTGAAGCTTCCACTTCAACCTTCAGAAGCCACATGGTTAAAAAGGATCCACCTGTGAGTAATTTACCTGACCGCACTGTGCACACCTGGTCCAGCAGCTCCGAGTACCGAGGACTAGAAGCATGAAGATTTGCTCTCACCTGAGATGGCGTACTCTCCGTTGGGAGAAGCCACGGTGATGGCGGAGGCGTTTCCGATGCTCTCCACCGGACCCAGGCCGACGTGGTTACTGAAACTCAGGACGTGCCAGCCCATCACTTTGGCCAGCTGCTGCACGGCGTGCACCTGATGCTGCGACATCTGCAGCACGGACACAAACGGCTCAGAGAAAAGTCCAGCAAACTGTGTGGAGCGAGTAAGAGGGATACCTGCGAGAGGAGGAAGTCCTGCAGCTCCTGTTCCTGGTGGGACAGCGTGACGACCCGCCCATCTCTGTGCACGACCCGGATCTGCTCCACTCCGATGTTGAGCTGCAGCTGAATGGATCTAAACAGAAAACACGATGAGCTTTAACGAAGGTTATCACAAGCAAGTTGTCAGATCTGTCTATGCTCATCCACCTACTTGCAGATCTGCTCGTAGCCATGCGAGGTGATGAGCACCTTGACGCTGGACTCGTAAACGTCGTTGATGTTGGACCAGTGAGCCTGGATCTGAGGGTCTTCGATCCGGCTGGCCAAGCTGTCGATGGTTCGTGCTGTCCTGATGAACAAAAACGCAAGGAGTGTAAAGTCAAAACTGTTTATTAAGCACCTTAACGTGAGCTCTGCTGCAGCAGGAGTCTAAAACTGCAGAAAACATCTCCATTCAATTCTAAAGGTGAAGTTTTCTAAGCAGTTTGTAATTCATCTGGGTCTTAAAACAAAAGCAAAGATCTGGTCTTTCCAAGTGTTGAACTTTCATCATCACCAGAAAGTTTAAATTCAAAAATTTACAAGAGAAAAACAGATCCTGTTCCATATTTTCCTAACTGAGCACTTCACTCTCAGACTGCAGGTTTACTTGTGGTTCCTAGAGTTTCCAAAAGCAGAATGGGAGGAAGATCTTTTAGTTCTCAGGCTCCTCTCTTGTGGAACCAACATCCAGTTTCTGTCCATGAGGCTGACACATTGTCCAGTTTTAAGATTAGCCCTAAGACTTTCCTTTTTGATAAATCCTATAGTTACGGTTTGGCTTGAGTTTCCTGAGCTGTCCCTTAGTTATAATAATAATAATAATGTCCTTTTCTGTCATCTGTGTATGTTTCCCATACACAGACGAAATTTGTCTCTGCATTTAACCCAACCACCACCAGGTGGTGCAGTGGGCAGCCATAGAAAGCGCCCGGGGAGCTGGGGAAATAGGTGTGCACTCATAGACACCCCAAGGTGTGTAGTGGCCGGGGCTCGAACCCGCGTCCTTCGGGTCCCAAGTCGGAAGCCCTGCCACTACACCATCTTGGCTCCATATGCTGCTATAAGCTTAGACTGCTGGAGGACAAACTGACCACAGGTAGTCCCCGACTTACGAGCGAGTTCCGTTCCTGCGAGTTGCTCGTAACACGAAAATTCGTAAGTTGGAACACGAAGCACATGTTCTCGTAAGTCCGGATTTTCGCTCGTAAGTTGGAACATTTATGCTAGCGCTACTACGAACACTCGTTTTTCATCAAAAACGTTCATATTAGTTCATAAACATGGTCGGAAACGTGTTTCCAAACGGTTAGCTAACACACTTTCATCTAAAAACACAAAAAAGTGCTGTATTTTTTTACAAATTTACTTCTCTTTCGCCAGCTCGTAAGTCCGGGCGCTCGTAGGTCAGAGCGCTCGTAAGTCGGGGACTACCTGCACATTCCTCACTCTGCTGCTGTCTTTACTTACTCTACCTGTTTGTGTTTGTAATTATTTCTATCGTAACGTTTTTTTGTCTCTCATCCTATGGAAAGTTCACCTGGACCTGTCATTCTGTGTTTGTTTCTCTTTCCTGTCCTCTCAAACCCAGCCGGTCAAAGCAGATGACCACTCGTCCTGAGCCTGGTTCTAGAGGAGGTTTCTTCCTGTTAAAAATGAGTTTTTCCTTTCCACTGTCTCCTTTGTACTTGCTCAGGACGGGATGATAAAGTGAAGAAAGATTCAACACAACCTGCTGAGTTCCTAAGAAAGATAACTTTTACTAACTGGCTTGTATAATGTATGTGATTGTTGAGACAACTTCTGTTGGGACTTGGAGCTAAAGAAATAAACTGAATAGAAAAAACAACAAACAAACAAAAAATAAAAATATATACAGGTAGTCCTCGAGTTACGGCGGTCTCAACTTACGGTGATTCGACTTTACGAACGCGCTTTACGAACGCACTCCCATTGAAAAGCAGCAGAAAATTCGGTACCGAAACGAAACTTAGGGGAGCTTGAAACTTACAGGAGGGAGTTTCCACTCAGTGGAAACTTACAGAGCAGGCAGACCTCTGGACCGCGCGTGGAAATACAGGAGGAGCGGAGGACAGCTGAGCAACCAGCTAACATGCTAGCAACGAGCTAACATGCTAACAGATGTTGCTGTAAACGCTGTGGACCTCGTAAAGCAAGCTGCAGACCTCGGAGGTGCCCAAGCTAACATGCTAACAGATGTTACTGTAAACGCTGTGGACCTCGTAAAGCAAGCTGCAGACCTCGGAGGTGCCTAAGCTAACATGCTAACAGACGGAGGAAGAAATGTCCAGCTCCCAGTAAGAAATTAACTCTTTTTTTCCTTCATTATGGCTCCTAAATGTACGTGGTTTTTGATAATTATGTAAGGTAATGTGTTAGGATAGGCTAAGTGCTTGGTAAACTAAAGTACTGTACGTATGAGGTGCTAGGATGTATGAGGTGCCCTTTGGATGCATGAGGTGCATGTATGAGGTGCCGTTTGGACGTATTTTCGACTTCAGCAATTTTTGTGTTACGAACGGGCGTAGGAACGGAAGTCGTTCCTAAGTCGGGGACTACCTGTATACTGTACATGTAATAATAATAATAATAATAATGAATTCAATTTATACCGCACTTTTCATTAATAAAAATCTCAAAGTGCTACAACAAATAAAACAAGTGATAAAATCAAGTAAAATCAATAATAATATCAACTAAGATTAAAGACAGAATCATGTGGAGGCAGAATAGGCCTGCTTAAAAAATAAATAAATAAATAAATAAAACAAGTGATAAAATCAAGTAAAATCAATAATAATATCAACCAAGATCAAGATAAAATCATGTATACATAAATATATATATAATATATATGTATATATAAATAT
>JBBPBX010026404.1:0-12553 GCA_038048925.1 Garcialebias charrua | reverse complement strand
TATACACATATATATACATATATATATATATACATATACATAATACATATATATATATATACATATACATATATATATATATATACATATACATATACATATAGGCCAAATACGCTTTTTTCTTTTCAGTGATGCCTCTGTATCATAATTTATGCTTCTTTGCCTCTGCATTTTTTCTTTTTTGCCACAAAGTTGAACACATACAGAGTAAACAGACAAAAATAATTTATATTGGAAATCTACATCTTAACAGCTACAGTTCAGACTAAAGTGGCTTAAAATGTTTAAAATGGTCAAACATGGCACCGCGCTGCAGATTACACAGATAATCCGTCTGCAGATTATTGGACATATTTACTGACGGGCTGTTTGATTTGAGCTCAGAGGTATTTGAAGTAGTGACCTGCTGCGTAGGAAGATGTGTTTGGCCTGTTTGATGATCTTCTCCAGCAGCCCCTCGCTCTGTTGCAGGCTGGAGATTTCGGCCTTGTCGTACGCCATCGGGCCGGCTAGGCGAAGGCGTTTGTGGCCAAACGGAGCGCTGGCAGGATGCGGCATGACCACAGAACTCAGCTGCTGCTTGTGGAACTGCAACGAGGACGTCATGTTAACCACAACGATGGATATGAAGAGAACCAGTCGTGTAAATCTGCACAGTTAGTTCGTGAAATGTGTTCTGTATTAACGAGCTGTTTGATTTAAATCAGTCATCTGTGACAACTAATTAAAAAACTTTGCACATTAAACCCACAGGTGAATATTTCTTCAAACAATAAGATTATTATTATTTTTTTACTTCACAATTTAGTTTTAATCACGTCACCTGAAATGGTTGGACTAAAAAATAATTCTAATTTTGTGTGATCTAAAAGAAGCCCCCTACAAATGGAGGAAGGCCAAGAGGAGCCGTGTTTAGCGGTAACATAGAAGTCCCACCTCTCGGATCATTTGATGCAGATTGTGTTCCAGTACGTAAAGATGGTCGTCCGGTTTGGGCTTCTCTGGGGAGGCCCGGCTGTTTTTCTTCTCTCCCGTGGAATGGCACAAAGAGATGGACAGCTGCAGGCCTGCAGAGTGAAGAAAGAATCACAACAGAAGGTTTGTGAAAATAAAACCACGCAGAGCCTTTAATGGCAACGTTTAACTCAACATTCAGTTAAAAGGAACAAGAGCAACAAGATGCACATTTACACAAACAGCCTCAAACAGTTATGGGGTTCTAAACGTGCAACAGGTGGGTCTTTTCTGGTTAAACCCAAAAGAACAACCCTCCCATTGTTTTTTTTCCAGATTCATGTGGTCATGAGAGTGTCTGACCTGGGAAGGGCTGCGAGATGATCTGATTCTTCACGACAATGTGAGGGATCTGCGATTTAATCTGGACAGCTTCTCTGGACAGCTGAGCAAAGATTTCCTTACAGAGCAAGACGTTCTGAGCCGCTTCCAGTTTGACGTGCCACAGAGTCCCTGAGGGTGGAGCCCAGAAAAAAGGATGACAGGGTTAAAAAAAAAAAAAAAACTTGTTAAAACAACACAAAGATTTCAGAGGAGGAATCAAAAAGGAAATGTATCTGAAGTGGTTGATTTAGTTTTGTGGGCTGAACGAACCAGATTTGGTCTTTTGGGGTCTCCTGAAAAGGTTGACTGTTCCCAGATCACCGATGTCCGGAGCCTGTTTCTGAATGGACACCTGAGCAAATCAACGGAGCAAGAAATCTTTAACGTTCAGTGTTTCACAGCTTCATCTGGCTGCTTATATCTTTACAAGTAAAACAAGCAGGATGACGACGTCCCCCGTCGATGAGGGAGTTGAACAGTGAATGTTTGTAGTTTTAAAGAGGAGCGTTTTTCTGGAGTTGAATTGAAGAGAATGTTTTTGGTGCAAGATATTCAAGTACGTAGGAGTTACACTGTGGAGAAGAACAGAGTTGTGTTCTTGTCTGAGGAAGCGAGTGGAGAGAACAACCTGGTGACCAGTCGCAATGGCGGAGCCAGGGGGTGGCCAATGGTGGCCTTGGCTACCATAGATTAATCTTGGGTCACCCCAAACATTTGAAAATGAAAATTAGAAAGCGTAGTTTTCTCAAATGAAGGAGGTAGCTTGTTTACATACGGCAGTGGCCATCTTGGATTTTGACGTGGCAACTCATTTTTCTAAAGGAACCTATGGAATGGTTTAGAAAACGATATCAAAGTTGCAAAAACAATGACTTTGTTTTAAAAAATGAATAAATTTAGGTTTCTGGAAAAATATGTATAAATTGGTTTGTTTCAAATTTTATGAATGGTAAAATATGATGAGTTATTTATTGTGTAATTTTTTTGTTTGGATTATTGTTGTTTGAATTGATTGTTTGAATTAATTTTGTTAAAAAAGGGGCAGACATAATAAGATTTTATCTTCTTCTGCTTCCTTTCATTTCATGTAATGTTTGAAATTTTATTTACGTGGAATTGTAAATAGTTTTTTTTGTGTTCTTTTAAATTTGAAATGAATAAAGAATCTAAACTAAAAAAATAAATTAAAAAAAACTCTCTTGCGCCACATGCAGATGCAGCCGCACACCAAAATGGAAGTTTGCGCCTCACTTATTTCTCAAGTTATTGGGCCTCATGCACGAACCGTTCGTACGCACAGATTTGTGCTTATACTGTTCGTACGAGTGATTAAGGATCATTTGTGGCATCCAACAATGTTTTCGTATCCTAGGATTTTTTTCAGATACGAACAAAATTTACGAGTGGTCCGGACCTGTCGTATAATTTAGGAGCGTCAATCTGCTGTCATCCAGACGGATCTTCTCCACGAATAACTTCATATTTCGTTATTTAGAAAATATTTTGAGTTTAAAAAAGTCACGCACCACAATTGTTTTTGACAATAGGTTCTGTTTGAATTAGAATTATAATTTTAAGTTTAATTTGTCTGGTGTGTCGCGCAGGTGAGTCGTGCGCTCCCCTTGGTCATCAAAGCCGCTCCTCATATTAACACCCAGGTACATAAAATCCCCATACACCGCCGCAGAACAAGTACGGATTAAGACTGATCTTGTGCCAAACACCATCGGAGCAATAGATTATTATATCTGATTCGAAATATAACCTGCAGAATGTGGCTGCGCGATGACCAGGAGGAGCGCGCATGAGAGAAGCTGCTGAGCGCGCGCTCCGCCGTGCGTCCATCTCCCTCTCAGCCACACATAAAAAAGAAGTGCCCAAAGTACCGATCCGTTCCGAGCCGAGTGGAACCTGCGCTTCTGCCCCCTCTTCCCCCCTCCTCCGCCTCCATCACCTCGCCCTCAGCTCCGTGCGCCGCGTTGTGCAGGCGATGGAGCCGTGAGCCGCGCGCACTGAAGAACCGAGCTGGAGAAGCGCGGGGGGGGGGCAGGCGTCTAGATCAGTGAGACCAGCAGACCCACCAGTCTGGACCACTTTCTGCGACACACGTGCACTCTGAGTCCAGGAACAGGGGTTTTTGTTTCCAACATCGCACAGAAAGGATGTGGGGCTTGTGCTGCAAAACATGTTGGCATCTTGCGCAGCGTGGCATTTATTGTCCACCATCTCCTGACCACCTCCTGTCCGTGCTGCGGCGAGACGTTTGTTTGAAGCCATTTTCAGATCAAACCATTTATTCTTGATTTCTGATACTGTACGACCCACGGGACACACAACATATGCACTACAATATTAATATGATGTTAACTGTAGTTTCGAGACAATTTAAAATGCTTCTGTTGAAAAACACATCCGACACTTGCGGGGGGGGGGGGGGTAGCGGTGCGCCACAGCTCTTCTGAATAAGTGAAACTACACAGTTGTTTACAAACTTTACACTAACATTAAAGATATTTGACCATCCGACACCTGCAGGGGGGGGGGGTAGCCACAGCGCGACTGAGAGCAGATCTCCGAACGCGTGAAGTTCCTCATTTTACTTCATGAGTTTGAATGAATGGACACTTCCTGCTGTCAGAAGGCAGGAAGCGTGGCCTTATATGGTGTTTTGAGGGGTGGAAATTATGTAAATTACATTCACGCGAGCACGCGCAGGTGAGTAGAACAGGTGGAATTCATCACCTTTAAGCAGCCCGTTTACACGCTTTTCCTGTGGATAGAAGAGTTTGTTGGTTCTGACGTGGCATGTTCGTACGAACGCTTCGTACGAGCAAAAGTAGGAGAAATGTAGGATAAGAATAAGAACATTTTCGTGCATGAGGCCCAATAACTCCAAAGAGCCGAGACAACGCAGCATGTGATCTAACCTCAGCTGCATTTAGGCTCATTCAGTCAAACAGTAAACATTAAATATATAGTTTTAACTTTATTCAGCTTTGACTAGGCTGAACTTAAATATAGATTTTTTTTTTTATGTTACAAAACAAGTTGAAATAAATGAGATGACGCAAACTGTTTCTCAAATCTTAAAGAAATGTGACTTGAGTTATCTTAATTATGGTATATTAATTTGGTATAATATGGTATAATATGGTAATATTATGATAATAATAATAATGATGGCAACCCTGTGAATGAGTTGCTTTTTATGAAGGCGTGTGTCACGACGCCACACGTTTTTTCACATCAGCGTTGAGTTTGCATTGACGTTGAACGCTGGAGCTTTTAGGACAAGTTCATACAAACGTCTCAAACTGAACGACCCATGAGGACGAGCAACACAAAGACACGAGACCGTCATCAGTCAGAGCCTCAGATAAGATCAGATGGGCCGACAACAAACAATCTGGAAAGGGATTTCTAAAATCTTTGGGAGAGTTGGGGAAAAAACAAAATTAATTTATGTGGGAATCAATTTTGCAGAGACATCCACTTCCAGCGAGTTATTGATCAAATGATCTGCACATTCAGAATGGCATCTTGAGAAATGAGATTACTGTGATGCATAGTTACTTTTTTTACTTTTTACATAGCTTTTATTGGAACGTATTTCTGTATACTTTGCTATTTCTACTGTGAATGAGTCAAAGCCTGCTCATTTGGAAAATTGCTGCTGTGAAAATTGTTTTTTTAAATCATTTTAAAAAAAATATTATTTTAGTTACATATTTTCTCTACAGACATGCATAGAAATTTTAATCCCTTCAAAACCATTGTTCTCTTTGAAACCTGCTTCATTAAAACGTTTAGATTTCTTTGGCTGTTTTTAGGCTTTAGCTAACATTTTGCTAACATTAGCTCTTAGCTACCAGTTAGCTAATTTTGCTTTTATCAGGTATTATCCACTTTTAGCTTCTAGCTAGCCTTATGCAACATTTAGCTTTTGATTAACATTTTGCTTAGCTAACATTTTGCTGCTTTAGCAGATAGCTTTTTGCTGTTTTTAGCTTCTAGCTACTGTTTTGCCATTTTAGTTTTTAGATAGCCTTTTACTTCTTTAGCCTCTAGAAATATATTTAGCTACTGTTTTGTTATTTTAGCTTTTAACTAGCATTTAGCAACTTCTTATTTAAGTATTTTGCTACTTTAGCTATGGTTTTGCTGGTTTTAGCAACTAGTCTGATATTAGACTTTAGCTTGTGTTCTGATCTTTTTAGTCTGTGTTCTGTGAATTTGAGCCTCTGTTTGGTTGTTTTAGTTTGAACTCGGTTTTGAGTGTCACAATAAGATAGAAACTATTTAAGTACAGTCCATTGACCACACCAAATACCTACACACATAGGCCTACTGTATATACATAAATACATACATTTATATATACAGCCATCTTCAGCTCTTTGTTCCTTACTTTGTCAACTTTACAGAAGCATTTGGTGTCCATATGACCCGACTGAGAATTATTGGATTTGGTACCTGGCAGTGACGTGCGGTCAGGGGAGGCAAGTGAGGCTGTGCCTCCCCTGTCATCATGGAAAGAAAAAAAAGTAAATTGAAAAAATAAATGTAATTATTGTATTTATCCTTTGATTTGTACTATAAACCTATTTTACTTAAAACTAAACCAGTTTTAAGTTATTTTTTATTCAAAATCACCGATTTTTCTTATTTATCGTTCAAATACTGAGGAGACGTGCGCAGAGGCACCAGGCAGCTGCGCCTCACCAGGGATTGCGCAATCCCTCGGCTGACTGTGCTGCATGCTGCAGTGAGCCCGTATTCCTGACCCTTTTATGTCGCTATTAAAATGTCCAAATACTTTTGCTATATACAGTAAACTACATTTCTATAGTTTAGCTGGTGAATATAATGTATAGTGTTTTTGTAAAAAACTGTATGTGTGTGTAACGTGTTTCTTGTGCTGAGCGATCATAAAACGGCTGAGAAAAGGTGCTGGTTGAGGCACGCAGTTGTCCTGCCTCATCGAGGAGGCGGGGCTAGTGAGCCCAGGGATCCTGCTTGCACCTGTTCTGCTCCGCTGCAGAAGGAAGTGACAGCGCGCTGCAATTTAATGTAAAGAAAGTCAAGTGCAGTGATTCAGTTATTTTTTTCTCTTGATTGGCAATAATTTCGCAATGCAGGATTACATTTCTGATCAAGGAAGGCTTTTAAAACTGAAAGCCGACAAGGAAGACTTCTACAAAAAAGTCATCGACGCCTTTGTTCAGAAGGAGCGGCGCATGGACTTCATTTATTTATTGTCAATTTATTCCATTTTACATTAAAAACCAAAAGAAAAAGAACCATAAAGTTCATTCTCAATAGTCCAGGTATCAAATCCGCTCATTCTCAATCAGTTCATCTGGACAGTTTCTTTTTAGTAGAAACGTTTCACCCTCACTCCAGAGGGCTTCGTCAGTCAGAGCAGTCCAAAGCAAACTGAAGCTACCCCACCAAGTAAACAACTTAAGTGGACCAACCAGTTTGCTGTAGCCAAGATGGTTTCTGGGGGCTTGTCCCTCGTCGACTCCTCCCAGGCAGGCAGACATGTCCAAAGTGGTTCAAGACCAGAAAGTTCATTCTCAATAGTCCAGGTATCAAATCCGCTCATTCTCAATCAGTTCATCTGGACAGTTTCTTTTTAGTAGAAACGTTTCACCCTCACTCCAGAGGGCTTCGTCAGTCAGAGCAGTCCAAAGCAAACTGAAGCTACCCCACCAAGTAAACAACTTAAGTGGACCAACCAGTTTGCTGTAGCCAAGATGGTTTCTGGGGGCTTGTCCCTCGTCGACTCCTCCCAGGCAGGCAGACATGTCCAAAGTGGTTCAAGACCAGAAAGTTCATTCTCAATAGTCCAGGTATCAAATCCGCTCATTCTCAATCAGTTCATCTGGACAGTTTCTTTTTAGTAGAAACGTTTCACCCTCACTCCAGAGGGCTTCGTCAGTCAGAGCAGTCCAAAGCAAACTGAAGCTACCCCACCAAGTAAACAACTTAAGTGGACCAACCAGTTTGCTGTAGCCAAGATGGTTTCTGGGGGCTTGTCCCTCGTCGACTCCTCCCAGGCAGGCAGACATGTCCAAAGTGGTTCAAGACCAGAAAGTTCATTCTCAATAGTCCAGGTATCAAATCCGCTCATTCTCAATCAGTTCATCTGGACAGTTTCTTTTTAGTAGAAACGTTTCACCCTCACTCCAGAGGGCTTCGTCAGTCAGAGCAGTCCAAAGCAAACTGAAGCTACCCCACCAAGTAAACAACTTAAGTGGACCAACCAGTTTGCTGTAGCCAAGATGGTTTCTGGGGGCTTGTCCCTCGTCGACTCCTCCCAGGCAGGCAGACATGTCCAAAGTGGTTCAAGACCAGAAAGTTCATTCTCAATAGTCCAGGTATCAAATCCGCTCATTCTCAATCAGTTCATCTGGACAGTTTCTTTTTAGTAGAAACGTTTCACCCTCACTCCAGAGGGCTTCGTCAGTCAGAGCAGTCCAAAGCAAACTGAAGCTACCCCACCAAGTAAACAACTTAAGTGGACCAACCAGTTTGCTGTAGCCAAGATGGTTTCTGGGGGCTTGTCCCTCGTCGACTCCTCCCAGGCAGGCAGACATGTCCAAAGTGGTTCAAGACCAGAAAGTTCATTCTCAATAGTCCAGGTATCAAATCCGCTCATTCTCAATCAGTTCATCTGGACAGTTTCTTTTTAGTAGAAACGTTTCACCCTCACTCCAGAGGGCTTCGTCAGTCAGAGCAGTCCAAAGCAAACTGAAGCTACCCCACCAAGTAAACAACTTAAGTGGACCAACCAGTTTGCTGTAGCCAAGATGGTTTCTGGGGGCTTGTCCCTCGTCGACTCCTCCCAGGCAGGCAGACATGTCCAAAGTGGTTCAAGACAAGAATGAACTTTCTGGTCTTGAACCACTTTGGACATGTCTGCCTGCCTGGGAGGAGTCGACGAGGGACAAGCCCCCAGAAACCATCTTGGCTACAGCAAACTGGTTGGTCCACTTAAGTTGTTTACTTGGTGGGGTAGCTTCAGTTTGCTTTGGACTGCTCTGACTGACGAAGCCCTCTGGAGTGAGGGTGAAACGTTTCTACTAAAAAGAAACTGTCCAGATGAACTGATTGAGAATGAGCGGAAAAAGAACCATATCACATATTATATGAAAGAATACATAAAATGAAAGGTGGCAGAAAGAAGAAGAAATCTTATTTTATCTGACCCTTTTTTTTTAAACAAAAAAAGCTCAAACAATCAATTCAAACAATAATCATCTATGAGTAACAGAGCAAAAAGAGTAACTTTTCACAATCACTTAACTGAAAGTTTTAGTATTTTGTTAACAATTTAGTTTTGATCATTTTTTAAACATAAGCACAGAGTTTACATTTTTAACATGATTTCCCAAAACATTCCACAATTCAACTCCCTGTATTGAAATAATCCCTTCAAACTAGTTCTATACCTTGGCTTTGCAAAAATTTCACTTCCCTTTAGACTAGCAGCTTTCTCTCTTAACAAAATACATTTGAACATTTGAGGGTTCTGTTACTAACAAAATATTATAGTCCATCAAATCATTAAACTTCAGTACTGTACTGTACTTTGAGTTGTTTAAATAATATATTAGATAGATGACATTAAGGCTTTCTTGTAATAATTCTCACAGCTCTTTTCTGTAAAATAAAAACAGATTTTGTTATAGTTTAATTTAATTTATAAGTAAAGGTAAGACTAAAATGTTTTTCTCCAAATTAAATGTGCTTTTTTTGGTGTGCTACAGTTTGTATGTGTAAAGATTGCTGATACGAGATTTTAACCCGTTAACTGCTGCCAATCAAATGGCGAATAACTCTGGGTTCATGTACGGTACATGTATTATAAAAGAAGAAAATAACGCTATCCAAAGTATCCAAAGCACTGAAGAAGCTATGGCAGACAGAAGCCAAAACGTGGAGAACATTTTTTGTCTGTTTTTTTATTATACATGTGAAAAAAACTGCGCAGTGCCTCACCAGCCATGAACCTCACCGCACGTCACTGAAGAAAGTTCATGCGCGATTATCCAGGTACTACCTGGATAATCGCGCATGAACTTTCTTTCCTTGAACCATTTGGCTGTGGCTGCCTGCCTGGGAGGAGTTGACAAGGGACATGACGACCCCCAGAAACCATCTTGCCTCCAGCAAACTGGTTGGTCCAATTAAGATGTTTACTGCTTGGTGGGGAAACAGTTTACTGGAACTCCTCTGACTGATGAAGCCCTCCGGATGGAGGGCGAAACGTTTCCATAAAAAAAGAAACTGTCCAGATGACCCAACAGAGAATTATTGGATTTGGTGTTTCCTTGTGTCGTAATGTCGTGATTTGGTTTTCAACAGCTGGAGAGTAAGGATTTGCACTTTGTGGAAAATGTGAGGAGGACTTAGGCCACGAAGCGTGAGTCATTCAGCTGCTATCACTGAGGGGGATGGAAGTTCTGCCTCTGAGAGCTGGACTCTGGCTTTTTGTTTACTTTCCAGACAGAAGGGCTGAGGTGCACAGAAGGGGAAATGGTGGACAGAAATGTATCTTTACATATTTCACATTGATTTAATCTTTTATATGTACCAAACAAACTTTACGTACATGCGGGTTTCTCTGAAGGGACCACCCACCAGCAAAGGGGGAACATTCATGTTGGTGCTCACCTCTGTGTGTTTTTAGCAAAATATCAGATTTTGATGCAAATGTCAGAAAACAGTCATTGGACGTAGAGGGATGGGTGCTGCTCTCAATGAGGTCACTGTTAGTCAGAAAATCTTTTAAACTGAGATGTTGCATAGCTAAAGGCAAGTTCTGACCACTTTTCAGGAGTTTAGCTGCATGTTTGAAAATAAGAGGCCTCCGACAATGGAAACGGACCAGACAAAACAACTGACCTTTGACCTTTTTGCATTTATTTCAAAATACAGTACTCATCAGTTAGCTTTTAGCTAGCATTTTGCTACTTTTAGTTAAAGTGTTTGTGTTTTTAGCCTTTTTCCTACTTTTAGATTTTAGTCGCCATCTTGCTACGTTTAGTTTGTAATTACAAGCAGTTTGCTACATGTAGCTTTTAGCTACTTTTTAGCTACCTTATTTTTTAGCTAGTATTTTACTACTTTTACCTAGCTTTTTGCTACTTTAAAGTAACCTTGTACTGATGTAGTTTTTGCTTTTATTAATTTGAGCTATTAGCTAGCATGTTGCTATTTTTAGCTGGTATTTTGCTACAGCTAATTGTTTGCTACCTTAGCTTTTAGCTAGCTTTTTACTAATTTTAGCCAGCCTTTTGCTACTTTTATCTAGCTTTTTGATATTTAACTAACCTTTACTTTTTTTTAGCTGTTGTTGTAGCTACTACTTTTAACTAGCATTTTGCTCTTTTTTTTGCTGGTGTTTTGCAACTTTTCACTTTTAGCTTCCCTTTGATGTCTTAAGGCCGCAGTATAGCTCTGCATTCGGCCGAACGCCGCTCTACACGCGCGTGCTGTACGCAAGCAGTTTACTGTATAGCTCTGCGTTCGTTCTCGCGTTAATGCTCGCGTTTTCGCTCCAAATTCTTGACGTCATTTGAGCAGCAGCAGGGCAGAGCGTTTACCTACGGGACAAATTGAGTTCACTGATTGGTCATTTGCTGACACGCCTACTGAATAGATTGACAGGTCGGGTGGGGGAAAAAAAAGGCACGAGCCGGCAGCTGGCTCTGGCTGCAGCCGCTGCGGTGTTCTGTGTTTATGCGTTAATAAAAAGTTCTAAAAAATAAAATAAAAACAGGGAGCGCTGGTCCAGCACACCAGGAAATCCACAGAACCTCGCGCAGCCACGTTGGACCTGAGTTTAATTCGCTCGTGACAAATTCATTCATTTCCTCATCATTTCAGTCATGGAGTCAACGGAGGAGGAAGCGATCACTTGACTTTTGGCAAAAAAACAAAAGAAAAGGCCAGATCAGGGATGAAGAAGGGGAATTTAATACATTTGTGTCACATACAAAACAGTCCGGCGCCGGGCAATTTATTGTGAGACAACGCGCTTGCGGTCGTAAAATTTGAGCTTGGCGCGTTCACGCCCGAGTTCAAAGGCTTGTGCCGCTGCGTTCGAACGGCGTTGAGCGGCGTTCGGCCGAACGCAGAGCTATACTGCGGCCTTTAACTATTAGCTAGCCTTTTGCTATAGCTATGACCTACTTTGAGCTTTTAGCTACAGTTTTGTGTCTTTTTAGCTCCTTCAGTAAATTTCAGCTGTCATTTAGCATTCTGGGCCTCCTTACTTAGGCTGCTACCCCGCGACCCGACCCCGGATAAGCGGAAGAGAATGGATGGATGGATGGATTTAGCATTCAAACCACAGTTCTCAACTTTTAGCAGACATCTCATTTTCTGCAATCTATCGATGTACTTCCTAGTTTCTTTTTCGGGAGTCTGATCCTTATTAAATGTACACCTCTGGTAAATCTTCAGATTTTGTTTTTGGTTTGGTTATTTGGACTTCAGTTTAGATTTAGATGTTTTTTTCTGCTCTGCCTCACCATTTTTGTTTTAACGTTATCTGTTAAAAAAAAATCCCTTTCTGTCTACAGTGGGTCTTCGACTACACGCACCACCTGACATTTTTAAACCTTTTCTAAAAGTCCTTTTCTTTAATACAGGACTGAACTTGCGTGTTTGTGAGTGCAGCAGAGGTTCTGTACGCGCTTTCAGCTCTTTGCATGGCCTCGGGGCACGCAGGATGTCTGTCAAGCTGTTTAGGAATTGGCAGTCTGTTTGCTGTTCTGTATATCTGATGATGTTTGATGGAAGCTCAGGCCGAACTTACATCAAGAAATACTTGCCTTCATCTGACACACCATGTCCCCGGGGCATGAGGAGACGTTAGCTGATCTAGAAGAGTTCAAACTATGATTACTGTGATAACTCTGAGTTGAACAGGTGCTCGTATGTTACATCTAATCAGGTGGAATGAGAGCCCATCACAACAAAATCTGAGGGGTGGGGTTGGGGGTTCAAACACCAAAATCAATGGTACAGTCTGTCAACAGAAGAGCCAAGTGTGCTCAAATGCACCATGTGTAATCGTGGGTTTTACTTCCACATTAATGTTTTTAGACAAAGGCTCTTTGTTTGGCCTGAGGACTTGCAGCGCACCCATCAAACTGTTTGGAAATTGGCAGCGTCCTTTCTGCTTTGCATCTGCTGATGA